>VDFB02105785.1:369323607-369436335 GCA_007258455.2 Sequoia sempervirens
TTCCTACAAAATCTATTCTTACATGTTTTTGAAATAATATAGATAACTTATTCAAATTTTTACATCAAGTTTCCTAACTCTAATTGTTCTAAATTTTCATTGCCACTTAAGGGCTTGTTTGGCATACCATGATCCTGCACATACCCTACCCTCAATTGTAAACCTTATACCCTCAACCCTATACCTAATACTATTAACCCTAAACCCTATACCATCAATCTTATACCCTAAAAGATATACCTTATACCCTAAACCCTAAATCCTATACCTTATACCCTCAACCATAGACCCAATACCCTCAAACTTTAACCCTACACTCTCAATTCTATACCTTATATCCTAAACTCTACACCCTCAACCTTATATCCTCCATAGTATACCCTATACCCTTAAACCTATACCCAATATCCTCAACACAAAACCCTATACCCTATACCCTATAAACTCAATCCTATACCCTCAAACCTATACAATATCCCTTGGACCTAATCCCTAAAGCTTATATGCTAAAGCCTCAACCCTAAAATATATACCATCAACCCTAAAATTTATACCCTCAACCCTAAACCTTTAATAATTTAGACCAAAAGAGGGAAGTGAGAGAGAGGGTGGAAGTGAGAGTAAACGAATTAGAGATGGTAGAGAGAGAAGAGAGGGAGAGAGAACATAAAGAGGGTAAGGAGGGAGGGAGGGAGAGGTGGAGAGGGAGAAACCTAGAGAGGTGAGAGAGAGAGAAGAGAGGGATGTAGAGAGGGAAGGATTGATAAAGAGTGGGAGAGAGAGAAGGTGAGGGAGAGAGATGAATTTCTTTCACATAAATGTGAGTGCATTATATTGTGCTCACATTATTATTTTATTTGGAAATTTCCAAGCCTTTGGCTTGAATTTTCCTTGAGCTTAGATAAACCAAGGGGCTAGACTAACTTTTCAATGTCTAAAATGTGTTTTTATAAATTGTAAAAAATAGCATAATCTCAAGCATAATCCCCATTAGGTTTGTGTGCATTTTCAATGTCAAGTAAAAAAATACATACAATGATAATGTTAATCTCTCTCTTAGCTTTATAACCATGTAATTTTTTTTATGCTTTGAGTATGTTACCTGGTTTTCATCTTTAATTTCTTTTGTTAGTTTATCCATTTTTTGTAAAAAACCAATATGTGGTATTTTTTTCTTTATTTTTAACCATTTATTGAAATTTCAAATAAATTGCATTTTTAGAAACTAGACTCCATTCTACACATTAAAAAAAATCGATCATTGATGAGTTTTAAAAAAAATTATGGGGGAGCATGCTCTATTTTTTGTTATTTAGGATGTGTCCACTTCGAAAATTAGTAAAAAATCATTTATTCATTAAAAAGTAGTAGAAAAATTAGGCATAAAATACATGGTGTTAGCTAATTTCTCACCAAAGAGATTTTTGAAATACTGATTTTTTTAAACATTTTAGGGGTCCACACTAGACGCTATGTTATGTTTTTTTTAAAAAAATAGGACCACTTTGTGTGGCCCCCCTTTTTGAACCACTTAATCTCTACCATTTTTTTTTTTGAAAGAGTATTTTATAAAGTAGATTTAAAGAACTATGACTTATTTTTGTTGCTTGTAGTGTCTTCAAATTTTGTGTGACACTATCTTCAATTTTTCATCCAAAATTGAATTCTTTCCTGATTTTAGAAAAAAAATTGCCACTTAAGACCCCTTTTTGGTCCCCCCATTTTTGTACACTTAGCCTTCATTTGATTCTAATTATTATCAAAGATCATGGTTGGGATACACATTAGATGGATGTGAATATTTTATTTCTTAATGGGGAACTATAAAAGGAAATTTATATGAACCAACCACAAAGATTCATTCAAGTTTTTTCTTTACTTTATAGGTTGTGAAATTCTCTTTATGGGCTCAAGTTGGCCCCAAAGGTTTGGTATTCCAAGATGGACTCCCTTCTTCTCATTGTTAGATTTTCTCAATGCAACAAGCATAAATTTATATTTGATTGGATATATGAAAAATTTTATTGGGTTGGTCATTTGTATGATCATAAGTCCACATCTAGATATAATTTTCAGCTTGGTTTTAGCTCTATTTTTTTGGTAGAGTAATAAGTAACACATAATTTCTCTCTCATCAACTAGGGATAACAATCAAGTGGATGTTAATGTGACCATTAAGGCTATTTGGAATTATAATATCCTCACTAAGATTGTAATTCCTTTTTCGAATCTATTAGTCATATATTGTGACAAATTGAGTGATTAGTTCATTATCGGTGGAGAAAACATGTCAATATCCATTTATACTTCCTAAATGGGAGCTTATATAAGAGCATTCCATTGATTTTTTTTATTATCCTATAATAGAATAGGTTGTAAATATTTTCACTAAAATATTCAATCAAATCAAGTATATCCATCTATGAGATCTCTTGGGGTTAAGGGAAATATTTCCTTCAAATGGTATTAAACTTATCCCTTCTTGCTTCATCCTTTCATGGAGGGAGATTTTTCATATTGAATTTTCTCCTCTTCTTTCTAGGGGGATATTTTTGTCTAGGTGTACCTCATAAATATTGTAGTTTGGATCCATCTTTTGCATCTTTTCTTTTCCCCTAAGTTAAACTTAAAGGGGGTGCTAGTGTGAATGGAGTATATTTTATAGATAGTATGTTTTTATCTAGTTCTTAGCTTAGAACCTTTTCACATTTAGGTTAGTTTACTTAGGGAAATTTTCACTTTGTCCCACATTGATTGTGTTTTTAGTATCTTGGATGGTATAACTTATATATACTCACCTATTGTTGTAACAACTAAAGGTTAGCTCCATACCCAAGACCACCTACAAAAAAAATGGATTCCTTCCACAAGAGGATATACAATATAATATGATATTTCTTGATATTAAGACCTATCAAAATTATGATGTGGTATGAAGTATGTTACATATGAGTAAAATGACCTTGCTTATATAGGCAAGGTGAATAATAGGATTAAACATGATTGTGACATGTGTCTTAATCTTATCACAAAAGATAATTAAAAACCTAGAAACCTAGGAATCAAGCATTAAAATCTAGAAAGATAAGATCTATACATGCCAACTAAGACTTCTACATTCGTTGAGGCCACTTCATGCAAGTTTGCAGATCTACAATCCAAGGTTCAATTAAGGTGTGGTAAGTTGTGACATTATGCATTTTGTTCATTCATCATTCCTTTCATGCATTGTTTAATTTCAAGGTTTAATTACCAAAACAAGGTTTGACCAAGGAAAACCCGAATTCCCTAACAAAACAACATTTTTCTCTTCTTTGATGTGTGATTGCAGGTTTTAGGTTGAAGATCAATTGGAGAGAAAAAGTATAAAAGTTGTCAAAGTTGTCAAAGTTTCTAAGAAATTTGTCAAATCATGGAAACTATGCTATAAGATTTATTTCTTGGTTTCTGATAGTGCCCAACAAGAATTTGGGAGTGTAGAAATTGAAGAACATAACCCTATTTTTCTAGAGCCCTAGCCAAGACCCATTCCCATAGGGTGAACGAGTCCTCAGTGAGGTCTGAAAAAGCACTTTTTGTAATAGGTGCACAACATTTGACCCTCTTAAAACCTACTTTTTGATTGCTATATTAGGTAGGTTTTATTTCTATTACCCATTTATACATCATAACATACATTATTGAATGAAATTAGGAATGAAATTGGTTCATCATTTTTTTTCATTATGGTGAACTCTATTTCCCTTCATTTCATTTTGGTGAACTTGGCATTTTGAGCATTGCAATTTTTTGATCTTGGAGTCCATTTTCATCCTAGATTTAGATCTTGCATTCATTTGCATCTCTTTGCATAGAATTAGGTCTCATTTAGGGTGTCTAATTTGCATTTAACTTGGCATCTCATTAAGGTTTTTAAGATTGCATTTTTTGCATTCTTTAAATCTAAAAAATAAAAAAAATCATTTGTCTTTCATATCATCTACATCATATTAACTTGCATTTGCAATTGATACAAAATTGCATATCAAACGAGGTCTTCTAGGTTATCATTTTGTCACATCTTGCACTTGCATTCCACATTGCATTTACAAAAAACTAAAACCGAATCTTCTTGTTACAAATTTGAATATGAAAATCACTGGAAAACACTTAAAAATCTATAAAAATCTGTTTCAAAACCCTAATCTAGGACCCATTCACCATAGGTTGAATGAGTCCCTGGTTAGGTCATAATCAACATGTCTAGGAATTAAAATCTTCATTTTTGTGTTTTTGTTTGTTGCTTTTAGATATTTGTTACAGTTTGTTGAGTTTTTGTTTCATTAATTTCATCATTTATGGCTTAATTTGGTACATTCAGTGCATTATGTGATTTCAAAATTGCATTTATAGGGCTTCATTTTTTAGATTGTTACATAGTGTAATAAGCAAATCACCTTCTTTTAAATCCAAAAATCTGAAAATAGACAAGTGTTTTAGCAATGTGTGGAAGTCCTTGTTCTCCTTGGTTGATGTTTCAAGTTGTGTTTTGGGCAATGATCCTAATGCAATTGACTCTAACCATACTCAAACAACTCCTGAAGAGTTTCCTTGTCGAGTAGACATCATTGGGCAAGATTATCCTAGCATGCATGAGTTCATAAATGATTGCTTTAATAATCTTGAGAATAATGCATCCTTTTATCCTTCCATGAAACAACCAACACAACTTGAGATGTTTGGTCTTTTACATCCTGAAATTGAGTCACAAACTAAGCCTAAACTTTCAACAAGTGAACCTATCCAAGATGTTAATAAGGTGACAAACACTCCCATCAACCTAGAAGAGAATTATGGCCAAGGCTTTAATATTTTAACCAACCAAGGATGTTACATACCTAATGCACATGAAATTCATTAACTCTTAGAGAAAATTCCTATTGAACAAACTAAAGGATTAGGATATCAAAATCCTCCCGACATAAGTGTCCTCCTTCCTAAAGAAAAACCAATGCCTCATAAGGATGATAGGATCATATTAGGTCCTCCTCCTCAACATCTACCTCAACAAGTCAGTGAATCAAGTAAGAAACAAAAGCCTTACAAACTCAAGAAACTCAAATTTCCATTTCCTTTATCTGAAAATGAAAGAATCTTACATACACTTCTAAATCAAGGACGCATAACATTACCACCCATTTTAGAAAATCCTAATATAAATCCTAAGAACACAAACATGTCTCATTATCAATATCATAATGAAAGAATCTTACATACACTTCTAAATCAAGGATGCATAACATTACCACCCATTTGAGAAAATCCTAATCTAAATCCTAAGAACACAAACATGTCTCATTATCAATATCATAGAGTTCTTAGACATAGTACTTATGAGTGTCGTGCTTTATAAACAATATTTAAGAAGTTTGATATCATAAAAAATAATCCCTTAAACCATTCCCTTTTGCTCCTTGCCATGTAATAGTTGTAGGATTTTAGTACGCACACTATTACATGTTATACATTCATTGCAAATCATTCTCTTTATCGCAAGGAGCTCATTCTCATCATTCACCTTGGCTCATTCTTGTCCTACACTTAGTGGGCCCAAGGAGTTAGATAGCCTTGTCCTAGCTTTGGTACTTGATGTTATCCCTTTGGCTAGTTGCCCACTTTTTGTAGATACTAATCAAGATTGGGATGCATACGACTTGCTAATAGGTTGAATCACATGTGCCTTACTAGTCTTTTGCATTGTTTTCATTTTCATGTTTCGTTATGTGATTGCATGTGCATAATGTGATCCCCCATAATATGTTGTTTGATTTATCTCTCTCTTTGTGCATTCCTCTATATGTACCTACATTTTTCTATATGTCATAAATATTTTACCTTTTTCACTTGTCTTATGTTTTCCTTTTAGGGATGACGAAAGAAGTTGAGACATTTAGGTCTCTTCCATATTGACCCAAAATGATTTTTCTTTTTTTCAATCTTTATGTGTCATTCTTCCCTGAGTTCTATGAGTATTTGGGGAGTGATGGAATTTTTTAGCTTTATAAAAAAATTGTAGCAAAGATATACTGACCTCGATCCATAGATCCCTTATTTATTTGTGGAGGCAACCCCTCCCTCATTTTTCATGGCGTAGCTTTATTTCAGAAACATACGACTTGGCATAGGGCTTTCCAAGGAATCTCTCATATCTTAGGAATAAACATTGGCTACTTTAAAGCAATTTCTCATAGAAATGGTGTTAGCAACCGCTTTAAAGTGGGGGCATACATCGATAATATCTTTTGATATTTTGCATGTTTCATGGTGTGATTTTATTTTTTCTTGTGATGTATCCTTTTCTTTGTCGTGTCATTAGCTTTATTAAAAAATTGTAGCAAAGATATACTAACCTTGATCCATAGATCCCTTATGTATTTGTGGAGGCAAACCCTCCCTTGTTTTTCATGACGTAGCTTTATTTCAGAAACATATGATTTGGCGTAGGTCTTTCCGAGGAAGCTCTCATATCTTAGGAATAAACATTGGCTACTTTAAAGCAATAGCTCAGAGAAATGGCGTTAGCAACTGGTTTAAAGTGGGGGCATACATCGATAATATCTTTCAATATTTTGCATGTTTCATGGTGTGATTTTATTTTTTCTTGTGATGTATCCTTTTCATTGTGGTGTCATTAGCTTTAATTTCCTCCAAGAGCACAATATTTTGTAGCGTACGACTTTCCTCTTAGTGGTAATGTGACACACTGTATTCCCTAAGTTGTGAACCTTCTACTCTTGAATTGCCCTCTCTTGGAGACATTAGGAATGATTTTCCCTAAGAAGAAGACTTTACACGAATGAAGCAAGATCCCCTTGAACAAAAACCTATACATAATGTTCATAAGTGCTTGGCATAACACAACTTGCTGACCTTGTGAATCTTGAAACCTAATTCAATGCCACCTAGCATAACACACCTTGCTTTCTTGTGGAGCCTTGCTAGCATTGTGGTGCCTTATTGAAGTTTTTAGGAGGATAAATTCGATATGGTATGAGAGCCTAATATGATTCTCTCATGTGCCACCCCTGTTGTTTTGTTTCATTTTGTGGCACCTTATTGAATTTATCAAAGGGATAACTTTGGTATGGTTAGTATGATGAGAGCTAACACATAGGCATGAATTTATCATTGTATGGTGAGAGCCGACACATATGCATGAATTTCTCAGTAAGCCACCCTATTGTAATACTCACCTAGAGGACAACCTAAATTTTTGCTACCTCAGAGTGATCACAAAACTGATAGCTTATATGTCTTCCACATCATGTTGGACAATCTAGGCTTGATCTTCTTCATCGTTGATGTTGTATGATTGAATATATTTGTCATTTATGCATGCCTAAGTGTCTTGAATGCCTACTTTAGTGTGAGTTTGACATGGGGTCATACTCTCACTAAAGTGGGGGAAAAATGAAGTAACAGAAAAAGTATCCCTTTTCCCTTAATTTGGGAATAATTAATATTAAAATAGACCTAATGTTGCCTTGATTTAGTGTTGTAATGTGTTTTACACATTCACATTAAGTTTAGGGTCCTTTTTAACTAAATACACTTAATTGTGCCTTATTTAGGGTGTTGAAAAGTGTATCTTTACACCTTCACACTAATCTAGGGCTTTATGAATTAGTTGAGGTTAATTGATCCCTTAAATTGAAATCCAAGCCTAATTAATTACAAAGTTTGAGGGATAAAACTTGACATTCATAAATGCTATTAGACAACACTTAATTTTAGAAGGTGTGTGTCCTAGGTTAGTGACCTAGGTCCTTACTAGGTCTTAGGACCTTATTTTTACATAACATTTAACATTACCCAAAGTGTGTCCTAGGTGAGTGGCTAGGACCCATTTTCCCCATGGCGAATGGGTCCTCACTTAGACCTAGGACCCCCCCTTGGGATATGTTTTTGGTGGTATTTTAATGATTTCAAATCTATGATTTGATGTTGTCTTGTGATATTTGAATTTCATGATTTAATGGTAAGATATGTATAAATACAAGGTTATTTCACTATGTTTTCACCAAGAAGACTTTCATGAGATCAAGCAATTTTAACAAGAGCATTATAGGGGCATTCAAGAACATTTCTAACTCATTCAAAGGTAGATTTATTGAAGATTATTGCAGCAATCAAGATCCATTTCATCGTGTCAAAGATGTATTGCATCATGCATGTTGTTTGAGCTAATGTGGTGATGCGGTGTTGAAGATCAATCAAGCATATTCAAAGGCATTATCTCTAATCAAGTTCATGATCAAGATCTACATTCATTGAAGCCACTTCATGAAAGTTCGTAGATCTACAATCCAAGGTTCAATTAAGGTCTTGTGAGTTGTGACATTGCATTTTTTTCATTCATCATTCCTTTCATGCATTGTTTCATTTCAAGGTTTAATTACCAAAAAAATGGTTTGACCAAGGAAAACTCCTATTCCCTAACAAAACAACATTTTTCTCTTCTTTGATATGTGATTGTAGGTTTTAGGTTGAAGATCAATTGGAGAGAAAAAGTATAAAAGTTGTCAAAGTTGCTAAGAAAGTTGTCAAATCATGGAAACTAAGCTATAGGCTTTATTTTTGGGTTTTCGATAGTGCCCGACTAGAATATGGGAGTGTAGACATTAAAGAACAGAACCAAGAAACCATTTTTCCAAAGCCCTAGCCAAGACCCATTTTCCATAGAGCGAATGATTCCTCAATGAGGTCCGAAAAAACACTTTTTACAACAAGTGCACAACATTTGACCCTCTTAAAACTTGCCTTTTGATTGCTATATCAATTAGGTTTTATTTTTTTTTCTCATTTATACATCATAACATACATTATTGAATGAAATTAGGAATGAAATTTGTTCAAAATTTTGTTTCATTATGGTGAATCCTATTTCCCTTCATTTAGAAAATTATGTATATCTTGATAGATATAAATTCTTCTAAGACATATTTGTCAAGATAGCAATGAACTATAATTTAAAATGCTAAAAATAATAAGAATTTTATCTTATTATAAAATAAAGGCCCATTTCTACCATCATAAAATTATATCAATATCAAGTTCAAATGTGTGATGCAACATAGATTAATACTAAAACTAGTTTTGGAAAATCTAGTCTATGCCATATGACATCTACCATACCTATATTTTTACCTATGTTGAGGTCCTTGTTGATGCATCATCTATAAATGACTTCCCTTGTCATTTTTTTGGCAAGAAGTAATGAATATTTTTAATATGAGACCTATTCTACTTAAAGTGCACTTAGGTGGTCTACATTGTGAACTTAAATCTAATGGGTGGAACTTAGACTTAAACTCAAAGTGATCTAATTTTGTGGGCACCAAATTTTTTTAAACCTACCACATTTCCATGCAAAGGTGCATTGAGTGTAGGATATCATTTACTTAATGTCTTACCAATTAGACTTAAAGACCTAGCTAATATGACATTTATAAAAATTCTAATTGTTTAACTTACAAATCCAAAGAGAATGTGCCAATTCCCTCCTCTTATACTTATAATATTAATGAAAATTAAAAATTACTATAAATAAATGCAAGGTTGGGTACAAAATAATAATAGCAACAAAAATTTAAATACAAGAAATACATAAATACTAAGAGGACACAATGAGAAACCAACAATATGCTCAATTTTGGTTAATTGGTGTTGTAAATGATACCACTAATATACATAAATAATAAAATTCACATAAAATCAACTCTCATTGAAGCCTACTAATCTACTTTTCATTGAAGTGAAGGTGCCATTCGTAAATAAATCAATGAGAAAAGTGATATTATTAGATAATAGTGTCATTCTTAACCCTATCTTTCTAGGTGGCTATGTTGATTTTACTTTGATAAATGCACAAGTGTAATTCCACATTAGTTACCCCTTTATTTTTGTGTTTTGATCCCTTAGAGGCATTCTATCTTGAGAAAGATAAGTGGAAGATAACACTAAAGGATACTACATATGCGTGTCCAAAGAATTAATATGAGGACATACATATTGATTATAAATAAATCAATATTCTATTAAAATGAGTACTATATCAAAGGTATAACCACGATACTAGGTGGCAACCTATGAAAACGTCTTTTTTTATGTATTGGCTACTAAGTGGTCCATGCATCTCCATGTGGATATACTCGTATACTTGCAATATTTGAATGCCATATACTAAGGACTTTGCTTGAGAATTTTTAAGTAAGAAGGCATAAAGATGGCAAGTTTGTACTACTTAAAGTGTGATGAAATTTTCTCCATATTATGATTGTACATCTAATTGGTGTGCTCAAGACATAAATTGAATCATTCTTTATATAAGAGAGAAGATAGAGAAGGATAGAAGGTAAAAGGGAGGAAGAGAGAGATACAAAGATAAACAAATAGATGTGTGTAGGGAGGGTGAATTTTTCATATAGTTGCAAACAACATTTTTTAAATTGCCAACCAATTGATCTCATAGATTGCATGAATTTATGTAAAAAATAGAAAACAATTGCTAATTGATCTTCCACACCTCTTTGGCATGCACACCAAGGTTTGATTTCTAGTTATTCTCATAACTAAAGATGTTTATCATGATATACTCCTTTGGTAGGACACACAACTTTATTTTTTGTGTCTTGAACTATATCTTCCTTTTAAAAAAATTGATGATCAAAGAGATAGTTTTGATAACTATAAGTTAAAACTCCAATACCGTAAATGTGAAATTTTGACCTCTAATAAAAACTCCTCTATTAAGCCAAACAAGTTGAGCACAGGTGACAAGTAGGGAACCCTTGGATGGTGCCACTAGTGGTGGTGGCTAAAGGGCTGATATAGGGTAGTGGTAGTGCTTTAGGTGACAAACTTAAAGAAAATCTATAATTTATTTAATTCTTTTATTTGTTTAAATCTCATAGGATCTATTGAATTGACCTCACCCAACCAAAATCTAAAATCGAGGACCAAAAACTTGCTAAAATTATATTGTTTACTAACTTGCATATAAATTTATCATCCTTACACACTAATTATTGCATTAAAAATAAATATAGGAAAATATATATATAAAAGGAGACTTATTTACCATTTTTACCATCACAAACACAATTGAAAATTTATATGTATATTTATTCAACTAAACATGTCTATCACCATATACTCCTTTGGTGAGGCACACATGATTTAATTATTCTTTGTGTCTTGAATTGTACCTTCCTTTTAAGAAAAAATTGATGGATGGATGTAAATAAATATATTTATATTAGAAAATAGTTTAGAGCATTATAGTCCTTATCCATTGCCATATAAAAATGAAAAGATGAGTTCAAATTTATTCTTATTAGTACCGTTGGAACTCAAATCTAATGGAAGGTTATTAGAAGGTTATGTAAGAAAAAGACATTGCTTGTATGATTTTATAAAACAAAGGAAAAAGAGAAGAAAGATAAATCTTCTTGTAAATTTCATGTTTAAGTATATAAACTTGTAGAGAAATAATAAAGTTGTGAGAAAAAAAATGTCTTGCAAACCTATTACATATAATAGAAACCCTTCTCTCACATTTGTTTCTCATAAACTAGGACATGTTTACTCTAAACGTGTAAATGATCAGAAAGTGCATATAAAATGTCCTGGTGTCTTACTCTTATTTTTCAATTACATTTTAAGCATAAACCATTATAATGAAAAAAAAAAAAAACTACTTGTTGAGAAATGAGGATCTACATATCAATATGAATGGAAACTTTTTCCTTGCTATTCTATTCATGGTGGATACCCTCGATTTTGAGAACCATAGTATTAGAAAGGTAAGATGATAGCACAAGTATGAATAATCCAGCTAAAACCAAAGTTTTGGTTTGTGAAACAAAAATGACATTATAGATCCCTTCTTGCTTAAGAGTTTTGGTCTTTCCTATATCCAACATAAGATGTAAGAACATTATTCCTCAACGAAAGAAGAAATATTACAATACAACCCTCTAGACAATATCATACTAACTAAAATAGCTATCAAATGTAGCTCGTAACGTTATTCCCAAACCCCTGCATTGTTATGGATATTATTTCTTTCTGGTAACGCTCTGTGGTGAGCAACAAAGCCAAAAAAATTCTACCTGCCACCCCACAGAGGGCAAGGGTGGGGATTTCACTACCTATGAGGGACTCCACACTCCACAGCCCCGAAACTACACTTGTTAATAAAGCACTGAATTAAAAATGAATATATATAAGAAATGAGAAAAGACTGCTGATAATATTATTTTCTGTCAATAGCTGGTGAGATTTGTCATCCTGTTGCTTCAGCCTGAACACAGAAAAAATAGAGGAAGTGCCTAAAAAAGCATGGTTGCTTGCCTCAATTTCCCTATCCAGATGCACGGTTATAGTCATTAAACAATAAAAAAGATTGAATAGTTGCAGCTGCCAACGTATTTGCCAGTGATAAATTATTCAGATAAATGGTCTGGAACTCAAATCTAATGCCACTCTTCCTTGAAAATACATTCTTTATCTTCCTTCTTTTTTGTTAGACTGGAAAGTGGAAAGATGCTCTTGTTCCTTTCTTTACAGCTTGAGCATACAACAAGAAGAGAATGAAATCCCATCTTTTTGTTTTTGTTTTTGAATGTACTGATTTTTCATATTCCAAATCAATAGTCAAAGTGCAAAAACTGTAGCTGTTTTTTTCTCGGTCAGTTTGGAAAGACTCTCTTATGCCTTCTTTTACAGCTTGCGCGTACGAAAAGAAAAGAATGTATTCCCGTCTTCTTTTTCTCTTTGACGAGACCTTTCTTCATAGGCTGGGCTTAACCAGCACACTCTAAGCGTTGACCGCTTAGGTGGCTGGTGTGGGCCCATTTAAATCCGTCCTTCCGTTCACTTTCCGTTCTCCGTTAACCTTCAAAAATTTCACGCGCAGTTTCAAACCTTTTACCTCTAAGTTTTTCGCGCCCAGTTTTAAACCGTTTCTCGTTTCTCCTTCCCACCCAGCAAACGTCAAACTCATTGACAAATTTACTACGCTCCAGAGGTTTCGGTGATGTTAGTATGCGCACAGGTTTATAACTAGCACTTGCACCCAATGAGGTGCAATGGTTACGCCGATAGCAGGATATACTCTAGCAATATATTGAAGGGAAGGGGAAAATGTAAATTGTTTTTCTTAAGACTAACTATTTATATCAAAAGTCAATTGATGATGGGATGTGAGAAGATTTGAATACGAACAAATGGAACTTTATTTAAATCAGTATGCTATGCTAAATGGTTTAACAATATAATATTTTTTGTACAATGAAAGATGACTTGCAACTTAAAAGGTTGATTGGATTAAGTACAATTGTTGCTGGTTAATAGTATACCTTGTAACCGACCATAACATAACGGAAAACTGCATGTTGCGGGAAAATATTTTTATAATACAAAAAATATTTTATGACACATGAAAATCACTAACTCAAGAGATTGATTATGTATAATACAATCGTTGGTGGTTGACGATGAGGTTCTGTGACATATGCCATTTGTCTTCAAGACCTATAGAACAAAATCAATGGAATGGTTAGATGTGTTGATTAGGTGTCAAATTATGGCAAAAAAATTGTAGCTTGATTAAATAGCTGAAATGCATAATTATGTAAGAGGAAAATTGGAAGTTGAATATATTGAAGCCATTGATGACGTCGATGCCGTTGATTGATATGTATGCTTGAGTCTTGATACCTCATCCTTGTAGTTGATTGTGTCATGGTATGTAGCAGATTTCTGCAAAAGAGAAATTTGTAAAAGTGGAATTGATGCTCTAATAGTAACTGGAAGAGATGTATTTACCTTGATGAGAGTGCAAATCAAAGTTGGGGAGCTTGTACAATCAAGGGTGACAAGATTTTCCACAAACTTAGAACTTTGCATAGCAATTTAGGGCCACTACCTTCTCTCAAGCAAATCTTTGCAAACAACGACCAAAGTTTTTGCACAAATTGTGCCATGCTATCAATAATGCCAATGATCTCAACCACATTGTCACCCTCCACCTAGAATGCAACCATATTGAGGTTTGTTATAGTTATACTATCCTTCATTCACATAATAATTCCAACATTGAGGAATGCAATCATAAAATGATCTCAACCACATTGTCACCCTCCACCTAGAATGCAATCATATTGAGGTTTACTATAGTTATACTATCCTTCATTCACATAATAATTCCAACATCAAGGTTCTCATATTTAAAAGGTTGATAGACATCATGTAGTCATATAAAGCATTTACCATAGTTAAATAAAGTGTGGTTCTAGTGTCACTAAAACAAGTCATCATCACTTACATTATTAGGAATCCATTATCCAAAACTTAGATTAGATATATTTAAAGATATGTTTAATAAAGTGTGGTTCTAGTGTCACTAAAACAAGTCATCGTCACTTAAATTATTAGGAATCCATTATCCAGAACTTAGATTAGGTAATCATGTTCATAATTCATTACATATGAAGAGGTCTTTATGGTCATATTTTTAACCCACCTCATTCCATGTAAAATATTTAGGGAAGAAAATATGTCACCTTCCCCTTTTACTAAGTTGATAGGGTTTCAACTTCTATGTTTGAGCAATTTGCATGTTATCAAATCTCAATGTATATATACCCATACACTTTGATAATAATATTCACCCATGTTCATAACCTAATAAATTACTTACTATCTAGTTAAATAATATCTATTATAAACCTTACCCTTCATTGGAGTCCTTCCTTATCTTTAAACATGTGGAATACAAAATAAGAACCTATAAGTGCTAAAATTCATGTATCCAAGATGGAGGGGAGGTTGTCAAGTTTATACGATGGTCATGATTCTGATAGAGTATAAATTTACATGCTTTAATTGATAATCTATTAATATTCTTAGTTTAAAGTTCAAGACAAGGTTTGAAGTCCTCTAAAGATGCATAATCAATCTCTCATTTTCTACATTCTAACACTAATAATAAGGAAACTGAAATAAGCACGAACATTTAACTTGAATTACAACCATATGTAAAATGTTATATTTGTCTCCCAATAAATTTTAATCACTGTGAACATCAATGGCATATTATTATTTTGTCATTTTATGGTAACTTTAGCTACCAAAGCCTCTTTTAACTTTCCACAACATTAAAAAGAAACATTGAAAGGATATGAAGTATAGGAAGAGAGAAATAGCTCATTTGTGGCTGATGCTTGGTTAACCCCACCTCGGCATGATGTGTTACTCACTTCTCACCATCTCCATTGGACAAATTAAATAAGAAATCACTGCATCTTTGACAATAAGGAACATTAAGAACCACTTTTCCCTATATGCACTGAAATGAATCTCTGATAATTCTACCTGGATTTAACACACAACCTCCCATAACGACTCTGCATCAAGAATAAACACACCCAATAAACCTTCACTATTAAATTTCTTCCTTCCTATCCGTAGTTGGCGTGATCACACTCTCAAATTTACTTCAATACCCTCAACTACACCTGAAAAAGATCAGTGCAAACCCAACAATTATATACATATTTCCTTACATCCGCCCCATTGCTTGTATGGAAAGATTTCTTCTAGCTAGAGTTTGAAGAACAATAAGATTAATTTAGACTTCAAAATTTTGGGCAGTTTGATTCACAACAGCTTTGTTGTACCCAATTATGGCATACAATGCATTTTTATTTTCCCCTAACAAATCAAACTTCGGGTGTTTTCTATCACTCTTAATCCCACTTTTCAGTTGCTTCCTCCACGTATTCTTACTCACTACCTTCTGCATCACATTTTCAATCAAATTCCAGCCGACTTTTGTTGCTCACATTCTCTTTTCTTCTCAAACAAAACCCATCCTTTGTGCATTCCCGTTCTTTGCCTTCTATTCTTGCGTTCCATTCGGACTTTTCCTCTCCCATCACCATTCTCTTCCTCCCCAGCTATCTTCCCATTTCTCAACATGTCTGCGCGCTGACTTCTCCTCACTGCATTTCATGAGACCACACTTTTTTATCCTCTTCGTTCTCCCTATCCCTTCTTTGCAGCTCTAAAAAGCTACACCTTTTCTACCTCCTCCCACCGAGCTCTCTTCCCTTTCCTCCTCTATTCTCTCTTTCCCATGCCATCTTCTGTCTCTACATTTTTGACCAAATCTATCACTACCACACATCACACATGTTTGATGACATTTTATTTCATGATGGAAATGATTCTTCTACTCTTATACAACTATACATAGACAACCTCCTTCTGTATGTTAGGTTTTGTGAATTCTACCACGTCTATAGGCTCTTGTAGATTTCTCATTTATGATTGCATCCGTTTTCTCTAATGGTTCTTTTAATATATTATACCAAGCAGTAACATTATGTTGATGAGCCGATTATTGGTGTTATTCAATGCTAATAAACCTCAGATAAAGAAGATTTATTTTCTCACCCATAAAATTATCGTGCTTTATGCTTGATATGACTACGGCTTACGCGAGTTCACAAATAAGTAATATCAATATCAAGGGGATTCTTTCATAATAGAAGTTAATATGTATTACATTCGAGTGTCGCCTATTAGTTATATAAAGTCATCCACTATGCAAATATCATTTCTAGTCTACTTGGCAGGGTTAGAAGTGTGAGGCAAGCCTCTTATTCAAGGGGAAATTTAGAATTATCTAATGGAAATTTTAACACAAGTATATAGAACTGCATAAGCAAGGCGTGAAATTTTTTTAACCAAAAGCAATAAATAAATATGTTATTTCAAGTGTGGATTTCTTTGGTATTAAATTTGTTTTTCACAAACACCTAACCAAGGTTTCATAAAAGTAACACTAACTTATAAAATTGATAAAAGGAAACATGTAAGTCTAATACTGGCACCGTAGATTTCCCTCTACCCATAACTGGCTGATGTTTATGAAAGTGCAACCATAAAGAAAAATACATAAGAGCGATGAACCTAAAAATGGTTGCAAATCAAGTTTCTTTGGGGAAATGGATTTTGAGTTACAGAGACTAAATAAAATAACGTATTCTCAAGATATACAACCCAAATTCTCTCTCAGGCATGACTTCAACGTGCACAAGGATAACAGATCATTGAAATACACCGAGCTTTATTAAAATTTCAATATACATGGTCCATGATTACAAGTTTCTTCCACAAGTGTTTACAAGCCAATATAGTTATAATGATAAACATGTTTGATTGTTTCTTCTTAGCAAAGCGGCTATTCACGTGTGGTTATTGTTTACATTCTAACACAACTTCTAAAGATAAAACTTAATACAAAATTTGGCTCAAAATAAATACCTCCACCATCGTTCCCAGGCGTAGCAAGGCATAAGCCTGTAAATGTAGCTGCAACAAATGCACCAGACCCCGCCTCCTATGGATTTTTGCACTATCCCAAGTGATTGTCGTTCCCTTGGTTCCCACGTTCAGACTACGAGTTGAGGAGAATGATGGCTGCGACACACTCACTCTCGACAGTGATTGGATAGGGAGATTAGACTGAAAAATAAATGGCCAGCTCCCGCGCCAAGCCTTGAAACGTTGTCCCAACTCACCACCAACCCAAACATGACCTCTATCCACAGCTTAATCTCTTTTAACATAATACTCATAGGTCTTAGATGACAAATAATTCAAGGGCCCTTCTTCAACAATCTGCCTCTACGTTCCTAGGTGATCACCATGTATTTTGTGTTGCTTTGAATCTTCCCCATTTTCTTTTTCTTTATCTTTTTTCTATTCTATCTTTAGGCACCTACGCACTTATCCCAAAATCTCCCTCCTGTCATTTGAATAATGACACATCCCCACTATACTCCCAACTACCAACGCCTGCCATTCACAGACATTGACAGCAAGTGTAATCCCCATAAGGGAGATGTGATTTTCTGCATTAATTCCTCTGAAAAAAAATCAGGGTTCCAGAGCTCTTAGATTCTTGAGCTCGAAGCAAGATTTTATTTTATTTATTATCAAAACTAATATCAAAACTTTCCTGAAAAGAAATAAATAAATTAATATGAAATTTGCAAGCTTGGCAAATAATGTAATTCTAAATAAATTAAAAAAAAAGAATTGTAATGCGCTTCATGTGTCTTCCTTATTATTTTATTTTTTGCACACCTGTCTTTGGCATGAAACTAACTTAACACCTATCATCTTCATTTGCTTGAAGGTTTCTAAATCATTTTGATCAAACGCGTCTGACCTGCCATTAACATTTACTTGGAAAAACTGTGGATTCACTGACCAAGCATGAAAATAAGCTCTGGGGAAAAATTGGGGGGGGCTTCTGGGATGTTTTGGATCTCCATATTCCTAGCGTGAAAACGACGATGGAAGCACAAGAAAGAGGGAACTTGGACAATATGGAATATGGCTTTGTGCCTGCCGTTTCATTTGATGTAAGTTCTAAAATTTTCTCCACAATGCTACTGTGCAGTTTGGCAATCAAATCATTCGTGAAACAACTTTTCTTTGAGGGATTTTGTCAAATAGTTTCAGTGCGGTGTCTTGCTTCCACGTTTCTTAAGTCTGTCCAAATCAATTGTTCATATCCTACAATCATTCTCATTCTATGAGACCACATTTTCCAGTTTCCAGCTTTACATGCTAGTATAGTACACATTTTCATTCGCATTTTGCAAAAAAAACACATTGGTCTTAAAATCCTCCTGACCTTATTATTTTCCACTGGCTTAATCAATTTGTTTTTGACAACTGAGGTTTCTCCCGTCACCAGTGCAGTTCTCTTTGCTTTATCACACTCCTACCTTGCTACAGATGGGTTGTGGAGGGTGTATAAATTTATATAATCTCCCTGAAACCATCAGCAGCCTATCACTGTGCGATGTTTTGGAGGTTGTATAAAGTTTAAATAATGTCCCTGTTACCCTTCGCAACATCTCACAGCTTCAACACTTTAACATTGAGGGGAGTGGACTTTCTTTTCAGATGTTGGCTGCAAGAAGATTGGCTGCAGAGGGTGTTGGTACAGAGATAGATCTGTTGAAAAGGCTTTAGAAACTTTCAAGCAAATGTAATTGGCCACGCCAAAGGAATCAGGAGGTTATTTACAGTTTTTTAAAAAAATTCCTACCATGCTCGAAACTGTGTTGAGATAGGTTGACAATAGAATCAGAGATTATTTAAGCCTCTACTACATTCTAATAGATAACATGAAAAATAATTTATAAGACATGTTAAAAAAATTCAAAAAAATTAGGTACTATGAACAATATTTTGAGAATTTTCAAAATTCCTTCTAAAATGAAATCATACTTGTAATTTTTGTAATGGTTGTCGATGCTTGCACTTGTTATTTTTGTATATTGTTCTATGATTCTTGATTTTAAAATTTTCCTACTTCTTCCTTATTCAACTGTAAGTTATTTTAATTATTTTGGACTTGGATACTTATCAAGCATTTATAATATATGTTATTAATCATTAATTTTGGGTTTTTTTATAATTTATGTAAGTTCAATTTTTGACAAAGTCCAAACCTTGTTAGAAAAGAACAACACACAAAACCATAGCAACCTAGTTTCCCAAAATAAAAATGTGACGAAAGAGATCAAGCCCAAATAACTCTTCATCCACAAGTATAAACCCACACACCCTTAGACTTTCTGTGTGGTAGAGAGACCAATTAGGAGATATCATTCTTTCAGTTTTGAATAATTGTCCATGTAGTGTTAACTCCCAAATTTGTAGACCTAGGAGAAGAGGGAGGGGATCCCCCCAAGGGCTCATCTAAGGGCACTACCAAGGGATAAAATGGAGTTTTTGATTGAAAAACTACCATATCAAGAACAATAAACTATTAGTTTCAAGCTAAAGGAAAAATAAGAATAGTAGAAATAAGTTGTTGAGTATTAAGAACATTAGCCAAAATATCTGAAGGAACCTCATAAGACCTAGAGGGTAAATTTGTTATAATAGAGGAGAGTGGCTTTGATTCCCCTAAATCAACTATTGAATCTTTAGGAAACAACATAAGATTATTGAGAACAAAAAAATTCCACCTCAATATTTTTTGTGGATAATATGAAGACAATCCAAAGACATGTTCCTATTAGTGAAGCAACATGTAAATCAAAGGGGGTGCCCTTGCAATTGACCAAATAAGATAAAGATTGGTTATTAACTTGTAGAGAAACCTCACATGGTAAATATTTTTACATATTTTTCCACCATGAAATATTCAAAAGAGGTACAAGTAAAGTTTGTTGAAGGTGGGTCCACCTTGAAGGATCAAATCTCATTCCAAGAAGAAATGGATGAGTTATTCTTAGTGGTTATATCTCCTCTAGAATAGATGAAGGATATAATCGCCATTTTAATAGAATTATTGTCACTAAATATTTTGATGTTACTCTCTTTGTCACACATGTGACTAATAAAAATTCTAAGGATGACTCCCTACTAAATTTTTCACATGTATCAAAATATTATTACATTAATAATTAAAATAGTAATTGGAATTTTTATAAGTAATAATTTTCACATGCAACTATTGTAGCATAAAAACTATTTAAAACACTTCTAATTATTCTTTCATTTGTATCTATTATAGTTAATGTGATTCCTAAATGATTATAACATAGGTGTTTGGTATACTTATAATCATGTTCATAGACAATGCACCATTTATAGTGTTAAGTGTTAGATCCTATATAAAATCATCTGTATAAAAAATCTATGGTTGGGGATTTAGCCCTTAACTAATTATGAATAAGACTCATTTGCACCAATTGAAATTGAATTTTTCATTGGATCTAGATGGATTTTAAAAAGGAGTCTCTTGTCCATATAACAATAGCATCTAAGGAGTGTGAACCTCATGGTAATCCAGTGTGAATGTGTAGGTTTTGGAAGTATAAACAAGTGTGGTTGGGGGCCAGGTCATTGGAAACCACGAAGAGGTAGAGGTTTTAGTATAGGGCCCTCAATTGTGAGGGTTGAGGGTACTTGTGGCCTTAATCACACTTAAGAAATCATGTATTGATGTGGCACATGTAGGAGACTTGTTTGAAAAATACATAAAGTATAGCATGTTTCTACTCATTCAAGATGAAAATTGGTAGCCGAAAGAAGCCTTGGTACATCAAATGCATTAAATGAAAATTTAGTCTCCTATACTAGTGAACATCCAATACTTTCTTTGGGCCATAAAGTATTGTAATATGAGGAAGATCAATTTTCATGCAAAGGGTTAATTTGTATATTTAATGCTTTATGACCTAGTTTAGTTTATCTTCAAGCATGAACTACTAAAATTATTTTTAAAAGATAAAAGGAAAAATAGAAATATATCTAAATGCCCATGAATTTTTTGTTTTATTATGTCAATTTGTAGAGTATAGATCATATATTTTAGTGAATGTGCCTTGGTTTTGCGATAAGAATTTTCTCTTGATTAAACAATGATTTCTAGAGTATGGATTCAAATTCCTCATTTTTTGTAATAGTTTTGGGTGGATGCTTGCTTCCAATGGATATGAAATATGTTAGGAATATTTTTGGAAATTGATCCAAAAGTAGATGGTTTGGTCCACTCAACTTTAGACACACCACATTAAAGGTCCCTAACCAATTTCCATTCACCTAATGTATGAGCAAAAAACATAAATAAAACATGGAAGATCACAAAAACTAAGGAGGAATCAATAAAATATTATGAAAAATGATTTAAAAGTGTGGTTAGAAAGTTGGAAGAAACCTTGACATAAAAGAAACGAATTGAGTGTTTTATTTTAGGTTTAACCTCTCACATTATAGTAGAAGTAGAAGAGAATATTTCCTCTTCGTATAAGGATGTAGTAGAATTGATCACCATAATATAATCCTATTCAAATATAAGGGAGAATGATTTGGTAGGAAATGATGAAATTGATAATTTTAATTAGAGTTGGACAACGCAATATTGAAATAATAAATTATAATGAAAGCTAAGAAAGATGAGACTTCTCTGCCATCTAGAAGAAGTAAATTTTGGTTTAAAAATTACACTAGGGAAGAATATCTAAGGAATGAATGTTTGATAACCAAATCCAAAATCTACAACCTTTTCTAGCATCCTCCTCACTTGTTCCAAAATGGGAGCCTTGGAACATGGTATGGACATCCATCAAAGCACAAAGGATAGAGAAGTTTTTTTAGATGTTGTTACAACTGCTCCAGTAGACATGCATGAAAAATGTGGAAGCATCTGACAAGGGGTGTGAAGTGTTTTGAGACCACATTTCATACTTATTTATAAGGAATTCTATATCTGGCTATAATAAATCATCCACAAGAACCATAGTTCACCATGCTAAACATTGATCTACATGTATAATTGGATAAGTGATCCTAAGATACACATTCAAGCCCTTATAGATCAGTATGTTTTGACTATTACTTTGATGATCAATTCATAGCTAAGCTTTTCTTCTATTCATTAAGGAACAAAACCTTAAAATGGTTCTACTCTTTATCTACCTATTTTATGGGTTCCTTCCTCTATCTCACATATATTTCCATGGAACACATTGAAGTCAACATAGAATTGTAGGTCAATTTCATCAATGTTATATATTGCAATCAAGGTACAAATGAGAAGGTGATTGGTTTTTATCTTCTATTATTAATTCCTTCTTTCATAAATCTATCTTCTTCTCAACTCTAATATCAAGAGAGTATTTATTAAGAATATTTTCCCAAAGCTTCACAATCAAAATCTCTTACACAAATATCCAAATTTTATAACACTTTGTACCACCTTGTATGATTATACATAAGTGATAGATCACCTTAAGGTCATCTCTTTGACCTTGATGACTCTATTTTTTAACCCCATCCTCTTCTCAAGAAACCAATAACTTTACAAAGAAGAACACCAATAACTTATAATTTTCTCCTTAATCCAACCCTAACAATTAACTAAAATAATCAAATTTTCCTTACTCCTCTTTGTCATCTAAACTTACTATCTCCATTTACAAGCTAACTGTAATTGGATGAAGCTAGAAAAAATCCTAGTTCCATCTTTCATGAGTTTCTTTGAATAACCTTATCCAACTTCATCTTATCCAACCCTTGAACCCAAACCTCTTATTATTTGAAATTTTCCTTTTCTTTATAGTATATTGACCTATTTCGCTATGAAACATGCCTTACTATTATCCTCTCCCTTTTGTTTTTCTTAATTAGCTCTTTGGAATTCCTCATCACCAAATCATGTTTCATTTTACCTAAATATTATTTTTTCATCTTCGCTTTCATAATATTCTCCTCGGATATGCTTCTATTAATCCAACCATAGTAATTACTAGAGTTCTTTTTCTTTTTCTCTTTTTCTTAAGTTTCTACATGGCAAGTTTTTCTTGAACTTTTTCTTTTTTTCTCCTTTGTATTATTTTCCAATTTATCTTTTTTCAATGAGGATTCACCTATTCTACATTCATTTTCTATATTTGATTTGTTTTCTCCTTTGATTTAGTTACTCATTACTACTTTAGCATCATAGATTACATTTGGACTAGACAATTATTCACTTTCTAATCAATGATGCCAACACATTATTATAGAACTATTAAATTTGGGACAACTATTAATATCATGTGATTTATCACCAAAAAAATAAAATGTGGATTTTCCTCCCTTTTTTCCTTTTACACTCATTAGCATAATGTCCTAGTTTACCATAGTTATAATATTTTGGCCTTTTGGTCGTCCTTCTTTCTCCAATACCTCTATTATTATCATGGTAGCCTCCCCTACCACCTCCATCTCAATAGTTGTCATGTGGTGACTCGTGGAGGGTCATATATCTTGAATTTGTGGTACCCTATAGTGTATATTGTTAGGTGGTCTTATGCTTTCTCTCAATTGAAGTTCCCACTAGCCACATGCCAAATAAACATTCAATGTTTTTATAGCTAAACCCTATGTTCTATCCATACCCATATCCAAAAAACAATATTCATATTCTTCATGAAGTAACATTAGACACCTGTTTGTGTCATGTTTGTCCCACTTTGCTCACACAACCTGCCCACTTCTACATAGATGTTTGAAAGAAGAACATTAGCTGTAACATCTTTTTTAAAATCCAAATAAAAAAATAACATTGTTGTAAATACTCCTAAGCCTATATTCATATGAGATCTACAGGAAATAAGAAAATAGATCCACACATCCACCCCAAGGTCAACTGGCATCTTGATGATAAAGTTAAGGGTGTCCTCAAAATAGCCATAAGTAGGTCAAACACACACATAATGATCAATTATATGTGTAATGCAGTAGGGGTTACCCATGTGATTGAAGTATGTACAACTCACATTCACTAAACCTGCATGGCTGCAGCAAAGCTTATAGCATCAGGACATGCTCCAAAGTGCTTCATTAATTCAAATATTTTGAGAGAATCCTTGTAAAATCCATTTTGTGCATATCCCACAAACATTGCATTCCCTATGACTACATTTCTTTGAGGCATTTTTGTCAAACAGTTTTCGCACCTTGTTTATGCTTCCACATTTTCAATATATGTCTACTAGAGCATTCCCAATGATAACATCTGACCAAAATCCCCCTTCCATTAAGCTTTATACATCTGAAAAAATCCATGTCCTTTATCCTTCAATTGATTGCATACCTTGTTCCAAAGCTCCCATTTTGGGATAGGCAGGGAGGATGCTGGAAAAGGTTGCAGCATCTAGCTTTACACCTACTAACTACATTTGCTTGAAAATTTTTGAAGCCTTTTCAACAAATCCCTTTTGCGTATATGCTACAATCATGGTATTCCATGAGACCACATTTATTTGGGTATTTTGTCAAACAGTTCACGTGCCTTGTCTATGCTTCCACATTTTGCATACATGTCTACCAGGGTAGTTGTAGCTACAACATCTAACAAAATTCCTTTCCTTTATCCTTTGGTGGATGTCCATACCTCATTCTAAAGTTCCCATTTTGTCACAGGCAGAGAGGATGATGGCAAAGATCATAGAGTTTGGGTTTACACTTGCTAATGACATTTGACTGAAAGTTTTTAAATCCTTTTCAACAAATGCGTTTTGTGCATACCTTGCAATTTTAGCATTCAACGAGACCACATTTATTTAAGGTATCTGGTCAAATAGTTCACGTCCCTTGTCTATGCTTCCACATCTTGCAGACATGTCTACCAGAGCATTTCCAACAGTGCTGATGGATGTCTATACCCTGTTCCAAAGCTCCTATTTTGGCACAGGCTGTGAGTAGGGATGCAAATGAAGTCTGTTCGGCACGAAAACCTATTTGTTGCATATGGGGATATACGGGTGGGAGAAAATGGTTTTAAAAACTCAAAACTTTACGTGGGATTAACAGGGAACAAGAACGGGGATAAGAAATGGCGAACAGGATAAATTAATGGGGCCCACACCAGCCACCTAAGTGGGTCAACGCTTAGAGTGTGCTGGTTAAGCCAACCCTTGATATTCTAAATCAATACTCACTATAAAAGGCTGTCAATCTCAGGAACAAACTCATATGTGCAGAGTGATCTGCTTTATCTGGTTCAATTTTATTTACCCACTTCCCTTTTTCATTAGCTCAACAAAAGAAAAATGGGCAACACTTCCTGCTGCTCTTCATGCTCTCCATCCCAAGAATATTATCAAACTATTATCAGTAAAATGGTTGTGGTGGAAGAGATGAGCCACATTGATGATTTGATTTCTTATATTGATCAGCTCTTAAATGTCATTGACCAGGGAAGCATTAATTCAATCGCCCTTCTTGCCAAGACGAATATGTTGGAATATAATATTCTGCAGTCAGCAGATTTGTCAGTATTTTTGAATTTGAAAAGGAGTGCTTATTTTTGGGCTTGCAACAACTGCAGCATACCTGCAACAATTAATGAATTAGATAAATTTGAAATTTGAAACTAAGAGCTCATTCTCATTAGCTTGAAACAAGACAAGACAAAAATGAATATCTTAGCAACCGTTGAAGTAAGCAAGAAGAAAGTAAGAAGTCAAAAGTTTTTGGTATTGAAGTGAAGACCTTGCAGCACCAAACAAAGTGGAGAATGTTCAACACAGAATCAGTAATAGTAACAGCATGAAATCAGTAACAAATCAACACATTGTTAGCCGCAGCTATAGGATTGTAGCAGCTTGCATATTTTGGTGTGAATGTAGCACCTTTTTTATTGGAAATTTGTCCAAGTTAGTTTAAGTTTATTTTTTGTAGTGTAAACAGAGCATATCCTCTGAGTTTTTGTATAAAGAAGCAAATATGAAATTTATGTAAAGTTAATATCTATTTGTTTTGGCTTGTTGACGATTCACTGCCTCTGTGCATATTTTGTGTTTTATTTATGCATTGTCCATCCTGTCATAGCAGTGACTTTGTGTTTGTTTTATTTCTCACCCCTGTCTCTCCCAACAAGTGGTATCAGAGCCCTGCTTTTCTGGGTAGTAAGTTTATTGTGGTTGTCTTTGGTAACTTAGCCCTAGGTTATCTAGGCATTGTTTAGTTTTCTCAAATATGAGAAATATGGCAGGAGGTGACAACAAAGGTTGGAAGCAACCATCAAATTTTGATGGGAAAAATTATGATATATGGGCTAAGAAGATGAGAACCATTTTAGTTGCAAATGACCTATGGGAGTTAGTCACAAATGGGTTCAATGATATCACAGACCCAAAAGCATTTGTAGCCCTTTCAAATGCACAAAAAAATCAATTGAAGGAGACTCAAATGAAGGATGCAAAATCCCTCAGTTTGATTGAGGCAGCCTTGAGTGAGGCTATTTTCCCACGTATTGCAGCATCAAACTATGCAAAACAAGCTTGGGATATATTGCAAAATAGTTATAAAGGGACTGATAAAGTGAGGTTAGCTAAGTTGCAGCTCTTGAGAAGAAATTTTGAGACTCTACAAATGAAGGATAATGAGTCTATTTCAGATTTCCACACCAAAGTCTCCACCTTGGTAAATTAGTTGAGAGTCAATGGAGAAACAATGGAAGAGCAAAGGATTGTTGAGAAAATCCTAAGAAGTCTGCCTACTAAGTTTGAGTATGTAGTCATTGCTATTGAAGAGGAAAATGACTTGTCTCAGATGACTATAGATGAGCTGATGGGTTCACTACAAACCCATGAGCAGTAGTTGAATAGATTTGATCCTTCCTTAGAGCAAGCATTCAAAGCTTATACCAATGCAAGAGGTCAAGGAAGAGGAAGAAACAACAGAGGTAGAGGTCAAAGAGGCAGAAGTAGAAACAATTCTGGAAGAGGAGGTTCTGATAGTATAGAGGAGCCAAGTAGCTCATAGTTAGCAAACCAGTACCAAAAGCAGAACAACAGTTCGAATCAGAGGTTTGAAAAAGTAATGTGCAGTGTTATTACTGTCATAAATATGACCATTCTGCTAGTGAATGTAGAAAGAAGCAACGTGACCATGGAGGCCAAAATGCTAATGTAGCAAATGAGAACAAAGTTGAAAATGACAAACAATAAATGTTTTCATTGTTTGCAACCTTACTGAATGCAACAATGATGAAGTATGGTACTTGGACAACGGATGCAACAATCACATGAGTGGTAACAAGAACTTCTTTGCCTCCATTGACAATAGTATAAAAATTGAAATCAAAATGGGAAATGATGAGAAGGTTCCCGTCATTGGAAGAGGTGTTGTTAGTATCCAAACAAAGAATGGTGAGAAGCAGCAAATCTAAGATGTCTATTATGCCCTTGACATAAAACATAACCTATTGAGCATTGTACAAGTGGTCCAAAACGGTTATAAAATCCTAATGGAGAATGGAGAATGCAAAATATTTGATAGAGAAGGTAGCAAAAGAGTGATGGTTGCAGTGCAAATGAGGAGAAACAAAATGTTTCCTCTCAGGATGCACATAGTTTCTGCGATAGGAACAACAAACCGTCAACAACAACATTATTCATCAGCACTCACAGCAGTTGTACAACAGTCAGCAGTCAAATAGTAGTTTTCTTTCAAGACAGTCATTAAAGACCCATCCAAACTATGGCATTTAAGGTATGGGCACTTAAAATTTTCAAGTTTGAGTTTATTGTCTAGGAAAGGAATGGTTAGGGGTTTACAATCCATTGTAGAACCCAATGACAAGTGTGAGGCTTGCATTTTAAGAAAACAACATAGGTAACCATTTCAATCTGGGTATTCTAAGAGAGCAAAAGCACCTCTTGAATTAGTGCACTCAGATTTATGTGGACCCATGAAAACCCCCACTATAGCTAGAAATACATAGTTCATGACTTTTATAGATGACTATAGTAGAAAAATATGGGTCTATTTCTTGAAAAACAAATTAGAATCCTTTGAGAAGTTTAAATGGTTTAAGGCAACAGTTGAGAAGGAGAGTGGTCACTATATCAAAACCCTTAGAACAGATAGAGGGGGAGAGTACATCTCTAATGAATTTCCAATTTTTTGTAGGAATGAGGGCATTCACAAACAATTTACAACAAGGTATACCCAACAACAAAATGGAGTGGCAGAAAGGAAGAATAGGACCATTCAAGATATGGCAGCAAGTATGCTAAAAGAAAAAGGGTTGTCACACATATTTTGGGGAGAAGTTGTAGCAACAACAATCTATATACTGAATAGATGCCCCACAAAAGCTGTACGTGGTAGGATTCAACAAGAGGAATGGACAAACAACAAATGGAGTGTTGCGCACTTAAGGATATCTAGATGTGTGGCATGCTCATGCCAAAAGAGAAGAGGCAAAAATTTGATGATAAAGGAGAAAAGTTCATCTTCATAGGCTATAGTGAGGAGTCAAAAGCCTACAAGTTATACAATCCCATCAGCAAGAAAGTAGTAATCAACGGGGATGTTATATTTATTGAAAATGAAGCATGGGATGGAATGGTGGATGACACCACGGGTATTTCTGTTACAATACCCATTGATTATGAAGAAGTTGCAGATGATAGCAACATAGGGGGAGCTTAAGAGAGCAGTAGCTCAACAAGAAACCACCATAGAGCATTGGAAAATAACAGCTCTGGTGATCTGCAACTGAACAGTAACTCTGGTAGTGTTTAACAAAGACAATAGTTTGTCAGCACTGAACAGAGACAACAAACAAGCAGCTCCAGAATTCAGCAAAGCAGTAGCTCTGATAGTCAGCAGTATAGTAGCTCTAGAAATCAGAGTAACAGTAGCTCAAAAGAAAATTCGGATCCTACACTCGCATCATTGATGCCACGTAAGAAAAAGGGTGTGAGGGAGATCTATGACAACACACAACATGCTGATTTTTATGAAAATTTAAAATTTTCTCTATTCTCCTATAGTGATCCAACATACTTTGAGGATGCGGTGAAAGAAGATAAATGGTGTAAGGCCATGGATGAAGAATTAGATGCTATAGAGAGGAATCAAACATGGGAGTTGATCGATTTACCCAAGGGTAAGCAAGTGATTGGAGTGAAGTGGGTCTATAAGACCAAGTGTACGGTTAAAGAGAAAATTGAAAGACATAAGGCAAGGCTAGTGGTCAAAGGGTACAAACAATAGCCTAGTATTGATTATGATGAGACATATGCACCAGTTGCAAGGCTGGAAATAGTGCGAATAGTCATAGCAGTTGCAGCACAACATCAGTGGAAAGTGTTGTAGATGGATGTAAAGTCAACCTTCTTGAACAGAGTGCTGAAGGAGAAAGTGTATGTTGAGTAGCCACCTGGCTATGAAGTCCCAGGACAAGAGGAGAAAGTGTATAGGCTCCGAAAAGCTCTTTATGGGCTGAAACAAGCACCCCGAGCATTGTACAATAGAATAGACACTTATTTGTTGAGCAATGGATTTAGCAAAAGCAGCAATGAGCCCACACTCTACATCAAAGCAGTCAAAGGTGATATCTTAATTATTGTTTTGTATGTAGATGATATGATTTTTACTGGTAACAGTGATAGCAGAATTGTTGATTTTAAAGAGGTGATGAAAAATGAATTTGAGATGATGGATTTCGGTTTGTTGAAGTATTTTCTTGGGATAGAAGTTCAACAAACAGTGCATGGCATTTTTATTTCACAAGCTAACTATGCCAAACAGATTTTAAGAAGGTTCAAAATGCAAAATAGTAAACCTACAGCCACACCAATAGCAACAGGTCTGAAACTGCGCAAGAATGACATCAATAAGGAAGTGAACCCAATCCTCTACAAAAGCATGGTTGGAAGTTTGATGTACTTGACATCAACTAAGCCTGATTTAATGTATGCAGTAAGCTTGATATCTAGGTTCATGGAGGAACCTAAGGATACACATTGGCAAGCAGGAAAGAGGATCTTGAGGTATGTCAATGGAACAATAGGATATAGCATCATGTATGCAGTATTAAATGAGTTCAAGTTGGATGGTTTCACAGACAGTGATTGGGCAAGAAATGTGGATGATAGGAAGAGCACATCTGAGTATGTCTTCAACATGGGATCAGGTGCAATCTCATGGGCATCAAAGAAACAACCAATTATCTCCCTTAGCACAGCAGAAGCAGAGTACATAGTAGCAAATGCAACACCATGTCAGGCTATTTGGTTAAGGAGGATTCTTGTAGATTTACAGCAACAACAAGTTGACAACATTGTCATTCATTGTGACATATGTCCTCCATAGCTCTGACAAAGAATCCAGTCTTCCATGGATGAAGCAAACACATTGAGATTCGTTATCACTTCATAAGGGAATTGGTGGAACAAGGTGAGATTGAATTACAGTATTGAAAATCTGAGTAGTAGCTCGCAGACATGTTCACCAAAGCATTACCAAAGGATAGTTTTGAACACCTAAGAGATAGGCTTGGAATTTTGGATAGCTTCGAAGATCAGCTTTGGAAGGAATCAACAGATTGACAGTTGACTTGCAGATTAAGTGGGAGTGTTGGAATATAATATTCTGTGGTCAATAGATTTTTCCAAGTCAGCTCCATGTTAGCTGAAGACCATCAGCTTGCCCCAACGTATATCATCAGCATTAACTTTTGGTTGGTATTTTTGAATTTGAAAAGGAGTGCTTATTTTTGGGCTTGCAATAGCTGCAACATACCTGCAACAATTAATGAATTAGGTAAATTTGAAATTTGAAACTAAGAGCTCATTCTCATTAGCTTGAAACAAGACAAGACAAAAAGGAATGTCTTAGAATCTGTTGAAGTAAGTAAGAAGAAAGCAAGAAGTCGAAAGTTTTTGGTATTGAAGTGAACACCCTGCAGCAATAGATGAAGCATAGAATGTTCAACACAGAATTAGTAACAACAACAGCACAAAATCAGTAACAGATCAACACATTGTCAGCCACAGCTATAGGATTGTAGCAACTTGCATATTTCAGTGTAAGTGTAGCACCTTTTGTATTGGACATTTGTCCAAGTTAGTTTAAGTTTATTTTTTGCAGTGTAAACAGAGCATGTCCTCTGAGTTTTTGTATTAAGAAGCAAATATGGAATATATGCAAAGTTAATATCTGTCTATTTAGGCTTCCTGATAATTCACTGCCTCTATGCATATTCTATGTTTTATTTATGCATCTGTCCATCCTGTCACAGTAGTGAATTTGTGTTTATTTTATTGCTCACCCTTGTCTATCCCAACAAAATCGGGTAGCTTCTTCTATCAATTCGAGTGGTGGTTTACTGGAGAAGGTACTGAAGCAATCTAACAGACACATATGCAACGTATTCAATTGTTTTTTGAAAAAATGATTTTAATTGATGCAACTCATTTCCTTATTCTTGATCAAGACATTTGAAGTATCACTAGGAAGAAAGTATTAACATGACAAAAAATTGAAGTCATTGGAGATAACAATTTTGAAACAATCTAATCTATCAATGCTTTTGCATGCAAAGGGACATTAAGCCAAAGCTTAACTGTGAAACACACAAATTCATCATTGATGTAATAAATCAAGCAGCACAGATTAAGTGGGTGGGAGTAGCTCTTTCAATTGTAGGTTTTGTGTTAGAAAGAACTGAGCAAATTTCTTCCAATAGAAACGAGTGTATACAATTCCTCAGATACATGTGTAACCTCGCAAAACACATCAAGCAATTGGATGAGCATTTTCCTGAAGAGAAGTTGAGTCGAGTCCTCGAATTCATTGTAAAAGGCTGCCTCGTGTGCATATCGCAAATGAAATTTGATGCGCTTTCCAAGTAAATCGAATTCAATTCATGCAATGTGAAAAAAAATTAAGCCTTTGATATTCGTATTTCAATACTTCTATAATGCTAAATTTTTATTTACTTTTTGATGGCTAAACAAATTTTTCATTGCTCCGGTTTCGGCTGAAGATTTGCAAAAATTTCAAGCAGAACTTGGGCATGAGTACCGAGAACTCTCAGTGAAAGCTATATCTGAAGTTTTGAACAGGATTCCAGTTGTGTTACCTCCCTCCCAAGGAATGCCTCCTCAAGCAGGTACCCATTTCTCTTTTATTTGGATTTACCCAAGAAAAACAAATATAATAATAAGAAAAGAAGCTTTGCTGCAATAAAATCTGAAAAGTTTATTTAGGTGATTATCTTGCTGCAAAAGAAGTTCCATAAGTGAGATGTTATTAGGTGATAGATATGGTTAAGAAGTGTCTTCAATCAATTCTTATAGAAGTCTTATGACATGATAACAATTTTTTTTTTCCCTAATCTTTATAAAATGACCCATTTTCATTCTTTTTTAAAGATTTGTGAAGAATTTCCTATCTTTTGCTCTAAACTCCCTAACTTTGTTTTGGCATGTGCATATTTTTTTGGTCATATTCAAACATTTTAAAGTGTTTATTGTGTTGGTATAAAGATTAAAATTCTTATTTAATAGAATAAGATAAATAATTTATATATTTAATCATGTTTTAATTTTTTAATTATATTTAAAATTTTAAAAATAATAATTTTAATAAAATATTTGATGTGTATAGTAGGTCATGTTTAGAAAATGATGTAAATATATTAAAGCTATTGATCTATTCAGGTAGATCATTAATTCTCAATCAATTATAATTTAGTGCTTATGAATTTTTTTTTTGTAAAAATATATCATTTTTCTATATAGACAATATTAATTACCACACATCATTAATTTCATCAATACTCGCCAAGTATAATAAATGTTAGGAAGTAACAATTACAATGACAAATGAAAGACATCAACATAGCTATAATGTATAATATCTTGTCATGTGGTTAATTTCAACTACCATATACATCATGATGTGGTTAATGTCACTAAATATAGTCAAGATTAGGACCTGTAACAATTACAACAACAAACTAAAAATAATCATCACAATTAATTGGTCACAATAATCACATTCAAAACTTAAAGATAACTCAACAAAAAATTATCAAGTATAATAACAAATGACAACATGCATAGGCAAAAATCAATTATCTAAAATTATATAGTACATTCTAATGGGATAGTATATATTTTATTTCTTTTGTACCTACACTATTAAAATTTTGAGTTTTATTTTTTTAATTATAGAGATAATTTTTGGGTAGTAATTTTTTCACATGACCAAGGCAACTAGGATATTGATAGCTAAAATAGATATTTTTCTGATAAGAAATATATTGTGACAATGGTCCAAATACAAAAGATGTAGAAATAAAAAAATATAAAAATTATCATAGAAAAATGATCAATTTGGATACATGGTAAAATAAGGGATATTTATAAGCCTAAATATGTATTGGAAAGGAGAATTAATAATAGAATAGTGGAAGGTAGAGATAAAAATAGAGGCATTATTTAATATAAATTTCTCAATATGAGTCACCAATTTGAACCCATGCATTTTTTTTTTTTCCCAAGAATTATTACAAACTAATGTTCAACACCAAATATCCATTTATTAGGTCATGTTGTCATTTTCAATAATATACAAATGAATTGATATATAAGATATTTTACATATTTTTTGATATGTAAAGTATTAAAAATAATTGAAAAGATATATTAGAAGTAGAAGTTTTCATAATTATATGACATGGTATTAATGGTTCTTTAGCCCTTTATCTCTATAAGAAATTATAATCTAATATCACTATATATATTTTATAGTTGTTTAATATAATAGAACACTTTGTAAATAATTCATACACAAAACTTGATAAATATATGTACATTAAATGTGTTTCAAATGAAATAATCATATTACAAATATATCCATCTCATATAATATACCTTTCTATAAATAATATATCTTCTAATTATTTTATTTAAATTTAAATTAATAATATTTTATTAATTTTAAAAATTAAACAACTAAAAATAAAATATTAAACATTTTATATCTATTTGATAAATTCAATTCACAATAGTTATAATAATCTTTAATTACAAAGTATCAAAATAAGATGACCTGGATTTTCTTAAAAATTCAAGTATATAATGTTAAATAAATTTGATGGGTCTAAGCTAGTCTTTATTCCAAAATATTTTAAAGACTTGAAATAAGATTATTAAGATCTTAAAAGGGAACAATATATAATCGCAGTCTCATGGTAGACTTGGATATTTACTTCACTATTTTTTAATTTTTCAAAAATACAATTACGGATGTAAGTATTCTTCAGTTTTTCTATTTTCTTTAATTTTAATGTTAAGATGTGCTGAAACATGATTTCTAAGAAATTTATGTTGGGTTTGTAGTTGGTGTTGAGGATGTCAGAAATCATGTGACAAAACTTCTAAACATGAAAGGTGGATCAGTGAGAGCTGTGGTTATTTATGGACAAGGTGGGATAGGAAAAACAACTTTAGCCACTGCAGTTTTCAACAAACTCAACCTCACAAATTACAAATATTGTAGAGTTGATATGGAACAAAATTGCTCAGAGGCTGATCTTAAGTTGCTGCAACACCAAATTCTATAAACTCTGCCCACTTTTAAATTTTACTTATTTTATAGAAATTTCCTTCTACTTAGGTAATTAATTTATATTTTTAATTTTTAAGTCAAAATAGTGAAATTGTTTTACAGGTGGGCGTCGCATCTTCGTTGAAATATATGTGTGTAGAAAGAGCTACATTAGTTAATCTTACTACCACCCTCTCCCAACCTCAGTCTTTGTGTTCTCTAGCATTGCGGGATTGCAGAGGGTTTGATAGCCTGCCTGAAACCATGGGGAACCTACATGCTTTGGAAAAGTTGAATTTATCTGATTGCTCCAGTTTGGCCAGACTTCCAGACAGCTTTGGTAACTTATCTTCTTTAAAAGAGCTCGATTTAAGATCTTGTCTCAGCTTGGTGACTCTTTCAAACAATTTTGGAAAATTATCTTGTTTTGAAGAGTTGAATTTGTCTTATTGCTCTAATTTGACCAACCTTCCAGACAGCTTTGGTAACTTATCTTCTTTAAAAGAGCTAGATTTAAGATCTTGTCTCAGCTTGGTAACTCTTTCAAACAATTTTGGAAAAGTATCTTGTTTGGAAAAGTTGAATTTATCTGATTGCTCCAATTTGACAAGCCTTCCAGATAGCTTTGGCAACTTATCTTCTTTAAAAATGTTTGATTTAGACAGTTGTAAAGGGCTATCTGTGTTGCCAGAAAGTTTCGGAAACCTTGGTTCTCTAGAGAGGTTGATATTGAGAAAATGTGAGAAGCTCTCGAATCTGCCTCAAAATTTTGGTCAGCTCAAGTGTTTAAAATATTTGGGCATACGTGGATGTGGTGTATTACAGACCCTCTCCAGTGATTTTCAATGTTTGAGTTCACTGATTGCTATTAGTGCTTCAGAATGTTATCGATTGGAGGAAAATACAATGGACAAGTTAGCGAAGATGAAGGGATTGATGATTGTGGATATAGTTGAAAGCCCTATGTTGTTAAGGCGGTGGGAACAAGTGAAGGGGCAATATTCTTTAGCAGTATTGACAGAGGTAATCGCTGTATCACACTTTCTTGTGTTTAACCAGGACTTGTATTTCACTAGTTATGCTCATCCTTGTTCTTAAATGGGGAAATTCGTTGCATTGCAGGAATACTGGTACAGAGCATATGAAGATGTAGGGCGTAGAGCATTTTTTCACAAAGAGTCAAAATTCCTCCATGTTGATGAGAATGGGCAGTTAGGGGAGTCGCCCTGTCCAGCAGTCGGCGTAAAGCTGTGTGTGTTGTTAACGGTGTGTGATCTGACATCACCATCGAATAGTAGATATTTGGAAGCAGTGAAGAGGAAATGGATGGAGGTGGGGAGTGCTTCGGAGGAGGAGGTGCAGACGATGATGATGTTTGTGGAGATGGGAAGTTCATGGGAAGAAAGCGAAAGAGTTGTTAGAGAAACCCTTCCGTACTTGTCGAGGGGCACCACTGCTTGGATTGCTCCTGAAAACAGGTCAAGGCTACTCTTTGCGCGTTCCCTTTTCAAGGCTTCAAATGAGAGTGATACATATAAGAGTGATCTCATCGTCAGCATATTAATATATGCGTATGAAGAGGCAAGGATGGAGATGTACTGTGTCAACTTCGACTATACAGCTGATTTTGAAGGACTTGAGTACCGAGACAATTGGGAGAAAAAACTGTCCCCTATTTCTGAAGCTGAGCGTTTCCTCGAGGACGAAAATCGAATATGGTAACGGGCTTTTCCCAGCTGGCAGTTTATAATTGGTCTAGCGGGTTTGTGAGGTGCCCGGCTTTCTCCGAGGCCATTAACGGAGCTGATTATTGTATAGTTTGAATGCACCGAAATTCCATAGCCTTGAATTTTGTGGGAAGAGTATTTTGTATGGGCGAAGATGGCTTTCAGCAAATAATCTCATCACATGTATCGGATTTACTTTATTAAATTTATATATTTATGAAAATGTTAAAACGTTTTTATTTTATATTATTTTTTTATAAAATTAAGTTTAAATGAATATAATTAATTTATAGTTATTATAGTTTATAAGTTTTAATATTAATGTTAATTAAATATTAATTACTTTTAATAATAAAATACCTGATTTTTATAATATGAATTAATTTTGTAGTTTTATATTTTTATTATATTATTTACTAATAATTCTCTATTATTAGTCTAGAGGCTACATATAGTGTGAGATTTGAGCCTGAAACAAGTCTCACAATTGCAAACCACTATCGAAAAACAAGTTTTGGTTGTCATTTAATGTTAAATCAGTTGTTGTTTAGTGGTAAAAGCCTCCAAAATATAGGTAAAAACCTCTAAAATATTAGGGAAAAGTCTCCAAAATCTCACTTATTATATAGAAGTCAAATAAATATTGTTTTGACAACTAGATGGGAATACTCTATTTCCATTTACAGTGTTTTTGGTCAATTTGATGGCAAGCTTATTTATTCATTTGTATTGCTTTATGTTTTTAATCTATTGCAAATATTTCATCATCATACTTAATTTCTTTAAGGAAAAAATCTACATTTATGTTTTAATACGTATGCAAATATTTCATAATGAAATAATACTTTATTTCTCTAAAGAAAAAATCTAGATTTGTCTAATTTTTTTTTATTCCATTATCTAACACTTATTATTAATAGTCTAATCCAATGGCATGCAACCATGCACAAATACATACTTAACATACTAACATACATATAATTTTGTATCCTGTAATCTCGAACCTCCTTTAGATGCAAGTAATATTTGGCTTGAGGGTGAAGGCCAGAGGTAGAGAACTCACAAAAACAAACTCAGAACAAAAAAACTCAACCTAGAAAACTAAAATTTGTATTCATTCATTAAAAAAAACACCGAGTTGTTGCTCATAACTTCACTATTTTTGCTTATGCAAAGCACACATCTATTTTTCTCTTCTATTTCTTTCTTATTAAAATTACATCCATCTAGCACTAATATAGACTTCAAAAGTCATGAGAGAAATTCACCAGGAAAGAGAAGAATTAAATATCATTAATACAATAGTAAAGACTTGAGATTTTCCTAGATTGAATCATCTAATCTCATTCAAAAAACTATCCTAAGCATATTAAACATAGTCCTTCAAAATTGTACATAAAAGATGTCAAAAATGGTTCAACCGCACTACCGTCGAGAGTAGACAAAGAGACCATGGGTCTGTGGTGAAACCGCGCTACCGTCAGAGGAGAGAAGATAGATTGCGGTATGGCAGGGAAACCACAGTACTGCGAGTGGCAGGAAGGTAGGCTGCGATATGGCGATAACACCATAGTAGTGTGCAGGAGAGAGAAAAGGCTTGTGGGAAGGCGATAGACACCGCTCTACTGTGAACAAATGATGTAGATGGCGTAGGAACGTGGTAAAGGCAGAAAAAAGTGATGTTGCAGGAGTTGAAATTATTTTCAATAGTCCCCCTTAATTACAACTACTACCATTGACGATGCCCAGTCAATCTCTCTGATAGATGAAGTTGTCTTTTCCCAGTGCCTTGGTAAAAATGTTTGCACACTGATCTTTAGACGTATAAAATTCTAAGAATATTTCACCATTGTTGATTACTTCTCTAATAAAATGATATATGGAATCAATGTGTTTTCTCCTTTTGTGCAAAACTAGATTCTTTGACAAAGCTATTACTGAGTTATTGTCACAAAATATCTTTGTAGCATCCACTTGTTCATTCTTTGGCTCTTTCAACACTCTTCTCATCCATACTGCCTGACATGATGCACTTGTGGCTGCTACATACTCAGCTTCAGCTAATGAAAGAGTGGCAATGGGTTGTTTCTTTGAAGCCCATGATACTACACCAGTGCCAAAGTGAAAAACATAACCAAACATGCTTTTTATGTCATCAACACTTCTAGCACAGCCACTATAAGTATACCCAATCAGCTTGAACTCCTCTGAACTTGAATATTTGATGCCAAATTCTTTGTTCCATTTACATATCTCATAATTCTTTTTCTAGCTTTCCAATGTGTCTCTTTAGGAACTTCCATAAATTTGGAAATCAAACTTACATCATAAATTAAGTCTGGCCTTGTGGCTATCAAATACATAAGGCTGCCAACAAGTTTTTTATACAACATTGGTTCCACATTTGCACCTTTGTCATCCTTACTTAACTTCAAACCTATAACTATAGGTGTTGGTGCTGATTTGCAATTTGTCATGTTAAACCTCTTCAAAATATCATTTGCATACTTTGTTTGAGAAATAAAGATACCATTTTCATTTTGATTCACTTCAATGCCTAAAAAGTATTTCATGAGTCCCAAGTCTGTCATTTCAAATTCTTTCTTCATAGCTCCTTTAAAAATATCAATTGATAAATCACTCATGAATATTAAATCGTCAACATATAGACATACAATCAGAATTTCACCTTTTTCATTTATCTTGGTATATATTGTAGGCTCGTTGTTGCATCTGATGAAGCCATTCTATAAAAGATAACTATCAATTTTGTTGTATGAAGCTTTTGGGTCTTTCTTGAGACCATTCAATGCTTTATTCAACTTGTAGACTTTGTCTTCTTGTCCCAATATCTCATACCCAAGTGGTTGTTCCACATAAACTTCTTCTTCAAGATAGCCATTTAAAAATGTTGATTTCACATCCATTTGATGAACTAACCATTTGTTTTGTATTACAATGGCAAGAATCATTCTTACTCTGTCAAGACATGCTACAGGTGCAAAAGTCTCATTATAATCAATTTTGGGCTGCTGTAAATAACCCTTTGCCACTAATCTTGCTTTATGTTTTTGCACTTCACCATTTGCATTCAATTTGGTTTTATAAACCCATTTAACTCCTATTACATCCTTGTATTTTGGAATACTCATCAACTCCCATGTTTGATTCTTTTCAATTGCATCAATTTTTTCATCCATTGCAGATATCCATTTATAATCTTTAACTGCATCCTCAAAGTGAATTGAATCATCTAATTGTGAATAAAATGCAAAAAGAGAAATTTGATCAGAATTATTTTTGCCTTCATTTTGTTCATAATGTCCCTTATACTTCCAATTTTCTGTCTCCTCATGCTTGCCAATGTAGGATTTGATAAATCACTTGAACTTGCAAAATGTGGACTTGATGGTCTAGCACTAGAACTTCTTGGTGTAAATGGTGTTTGCTGTCCTCTTGATGTTGCTCTTACATTTGATGATGGTGTCACTTGTGGACCACTTTGTTGAGCTTGAATGAGAGTGGAAGGAGTCACATTAGTAGGAATATTTGTTGGTACATAAACTTCACTTTCATTTTGAGGTATACTTGCTGATATATTGATTATTTTTTCTTTACTTCCATCCTATGCTTCATCTTCTAGAAACTATACATCTTTGCTAATTATGACTTTCTTAGTTGTTGGATTATAAATTTTGTAAGCCTTGGATTCATCACTATATCCAACAAAAATGCATTTTTCTTCTTTGTTATCTAACTTTCTTCTTAATTCATTAGGCACATGTGCATATGCTACACAACCAAAAACTCTCATGTGAGCAACATTATGTTTTCTTCTAGTCCATGCTTTTTCAAGAATCATATTCATAACACTTTTTGTTGGAAACCTATTCATTATATATTTTGCACATGATATAGCTTCAACCCAATATTCATTTGGTAAATGCTTGGCTTTCAACATACTTCTAGACATTTCCATAATTGTTTTTTTTTTCCTTTCAACTACCTCATTTTGTTGAGGTGTGTATCTAGTAGTAAACTATTTTTGAATCCCATGATCTTTGCAAAAATTTAAAAACTCTTTTGAAATATATTCACCTCCTATATCCGTTCTCAAAGCTTTAATGTAATGACCACTCTGTTTTTCAGCAAGAGACTTAAATTGATGGAAGAGATCAAACACTTCATTTTTATGCTTTAGAAAGTAGATCCATGTTTTCCTTGAATTATATCATCAATAAAAGTCAGAAAAATAAAAACCGCCACCAATTGAGGGTGTTTGCATAGGTCTACATAAATCTGAATGTACAATCTCCAAAGGGGTTTTTGCTCTAGTTGATTTTCTTGCTAGAAAAACTTCTCTATCTTGCTTTCCTAAGATACATCCTTCACATACTCTTTCAGGTTTTTCTATTAAAGGTAGTCCCTTGAACATACTTTTCCTATGAAGCAAATTTAAACCTCCAAAGTCAAGATGCCCAAATATTAAGTGCCATAACCAGTTTTCATCTTTTACTTATGCTTGAAAGATGGTTTGCATAACTATTGTGGTTTCTTGTGCTTGTGCATAATCCATATTCAAATTTGGTTGAATCTTCAGAGGAAACATTCTATTACTTGTCATTTTGACCTTAGCAATGAGTTGATTACTTGGGTATTTGTTTAAAATTGTACACAGTCCATTTTTAAAAGTTGCTCTATACCCCTTTTGAACAAGTTGTCCCATACTCACCAGATTCCAAGCACAAAATACAAATCTGAGATATACTTTTTCTCCTCTTGTTTAGTTAGAATGTTGACATTTCCCTTTCCTTTAACCAACACTTTATTGTCATTACCCAATGTAACATCAGATTTAACATTTTCATCTAAACTTGAAAACATTTCTAGACTTCTTGTCATATAGTTGGTACAGCCCGAGTCAAAAAACCAAACATTTTTTCCACTTGCTTGTGCAACATTACATGCCAAAAGCATTGTTCTCTTTTTTGGTTTCTGATCTTGACTTTCTTTTATGAAATTTGCATTTTGTTTACCATAATCATACTATTTCTTTCTACACTCATTCATATAATGCCCAAACTTTTTACAGTAGTGACATTGGATTTGAGACTTATCATACCTTTGTCCTTGTGACTTATTTTGAGATGAACTATAGACTAGGTTTTGGCTGCTGCCTCTTCCACTTGAACTTGAAGGGCTGGTTCTTCCACCTCTGTAAAAATTTCTTCCTCTTCCTCTAAAATTTGATCTTCCTCTGCCTCTTCCTTGGTTGATTGAAGCTTGTAACTTGAAAGCATGCTCCAGTGACATGTTTGTAGACCTGATCAACCTTTGTTCATGAGGGATAAGAGATGCATGAAGCTCCTCAACTGTAAATTGTGTGAGGTCCTTTGTTTCTTCTATGGTTACAAGAATTGTGTCAAATTTTGTGGGTAGACTCCTTAGAATATTTTCAACCACTCTTTTATCTTCAAGTGTCTCACCATGTGATCTAATTTGATTTACCAGTCCAATGACTTGGGTGAAGAATGAATCTACTGATTCATTGTCCTTCATATATATAGTTTCAAAATCCCTTCTCAATATTTGTAGCTTTGTTGTTTTAACTTTTTCCATACCTTGATAAGTTTTTTGGAGTATGTCCCATGCTTGTGTGGACCTTATTGTTGCTGCAATCCTTTGAAAAATGCTCTCATGCACTCCTTGGAGAATAAAGAAAAGAGCTTTTGAGTCCTTCTTCCTATTGTCTTTCAATAAGTCCTTCTCTGCTTGAGTCAAAGCATTGTATGTTGTTGCATTAGCTGGCTCTCGAAATCCATTCTCTACTAGTTCCCATAAATCTTGTGAACAAAACAATGCCCTCATTGTGATTGCCCAATAGTCATAATTTTTCCCATTAAATTGTGGGATTTGAGAGTTAGTCAAGCTTGTGCTTGTTGTCATTCTTTCACTTAAACCTTTAGAAACAACCTTTTACAAATGACCCTACTCTGATACCACGTGAAGGCTAGTGGCAGAGGACTCACAAAAACAAACTCAGAACAAAATAACTCAACCAAAAAAACTAAAATTTGTATTCATTCATTCATAAAAAAAAAACACTGAGCTGCTGCTCATAACTTCACTATTTTTTCTTCTGCAGAGCACACACCTATTTTTCTCTTCTATTTCTTTCTTATTAAAATTACATCCATCCAACACTAATATAGACTTAAAAATTCATGAGAGAAATTCACCAGGAAAGAGAAGAATTAAATGTCATTAATAAAATAGTAAAGACTTGAGATTTTCCTAGGTTTTATCGTCTAATCTCATTCAAAAAACTATCCTAAGCATATTAAACATAGTCCTTCAAAACTGTAAGTAAAAGATGCCGTCAAAATTGGTTCAACCACACTACTGCCAAGAGTAGACAAGGAGACCGCGGGTCTATGGTGAAACTGCGCTACCACCAGAGGAGAGAAGATGGACTATGGTATGGTGGGGAAATCATAGTACTACGGGTGGCAGGAAGGTAGGCTGCGGTATGGCGGCAATACCACAATAGTGACCAAGAGAGATTTCTAAGGCTCGCGGGAAGGTGGTAGACACCGCTCTACCATGAGCAGATGATGCAGATGGTGCGGGAACATGGTAAAGGAAAAAAAAAAAGATGCTGCAAGAGTTGGAATTATTTCCAACAGAGCGGCTACCTCCTCCAAGAAAATATGGGTCAGGGCCTCTTCCCTAATGGGCGGGAAACACTTGTGGGCTTGTGCATTAGGGATGGCCTGCTTAAGTAATTTTTTGCTTGGAGTGAATGCATGAACAAGGTTGTGTGGTGTCGCCAAGGAATTATGGGAATAAATTACCTAAAGGGTTGTGTTGATGGGGCAGCGTCAAGTGTGGACAGGAGCTTTCCTATTGTGCCAGATTCAGAGGATGTGGACGATGTTGTGAAGGATGGAGGAGGTATCTGAAGCATAGGTAGCGTACATGTTATTCTAAACCAGTTTTGTTTTGTCGTGACTCTGATATAAACTATTAATAGCAATAGTTTTGTTGTGCAGTAAAATTTCTGGATTTGATTGTCTTTTAGTTTTTCACATCAACGTTTTGAATCATACTACATGATCCATCATCAGGATGAAAGAGAGCTAGAGGAAAAGAAATGGATTGTTGTAGACCAAAGCAAGCTAAAAAGAGAGAGAGGGGATACAAGGAAGAAGGCACACGGTTCAAGGTTAAGGGTAGATTAAAAAATAGAAAAGAAAATGAGTAAAGGAGAAAATAAATAAGGAAAATGAACCCTAGATAGCACCTTGAAGAGGGAAAGAAGAATGAAAGGAATTAAAACAAAGAAAGTTATAAAGGAAGCAAGATAAAGAAATAGAGAGTAAAAGAAAACTAGAATTTGAATAATCAGAAAGGTTTAGATTAAGATGAAACAACAAGAACAAATAAATAAAGAAATAAAGGAATAAAGAAATAAAGAAAAATGAGATAATAAAATGATAAAGGTAATAACAAAATAAAGTAAAGAAAAACTAAGATTAAAATTTTAAGAGATAAACAAACCAAAATAAAATAAAATAAAAAATGGAAAATTAAAAGTAATAAAAATAAAAATAAAAATAAAATGATATAATAATAAAATAAAATAACAAAAGTAAAATAATAAAAGGAATAATGAAGAAATATAAAATAAAATAATAAATAAAAATAAAAGCTTTAAAGAATAAAAAGTTTAATCTAATGAAAAAATAATAAAAAATAAAATAAAATAAAAATTAAAAATTAAAAATAAATTAATTAATTAAAATAAAATAAAATAAAATAACTAAAGAATAATAAATAAAGTAACAAAGATGTAATTATAGGAGAAAATTTTAAGATAATAAGACAAAATAAAATAAAATAAAATTATATTTGTTATAAAGCATCTAGTAAAAATAATACAATATTTAAATAATAAATTTACAAAGATGTTAGAAGATAAACAAGGAGTAAAGGAAAAATTGACTAAAACTAAGAGCAAGGACCCAATACAAGAAGGTAAAGAAATAAACCGAAGAGAGTAGAAAAATGACAAAAAAGGGGGGGTAATGAGGACACTCGACAAAAGAGGGGAAGGAAAAGCCCAGAGGAATGAGGAGAAGCAGAAAGGAAGAAACGAAAAACAAAAAGAGAACCCTCAAGAAACGAAGGGGGAATGAAAAGGAAAAAGCGAGAGATAGTCAAGAGTGGTTAAGATGGTGGTTTCTAAGATTGGATAATAGAGGTTGCCAGGAAAGACTAAGATTCCAACCCTCATCATGATTCAAGTTGGTGGGATGATTGCTAATTTCGATGGCTTCCTTGAGTTTTCTCTTAAAAAAGTTGTCTTCTTTGTATAAAACTTGAAAGTCTTCCAGACAAATGTGGTGTTTGGTGAAAGAAGAGTGCTCGGTGAGAGCAGATTTGAAGACACGATCATGCTTGATGTGTGCACTGTGTTCTTTGATTCTTGTCCTAAAAGAGCGACTCGTTTCCCCTATGTAAGGGATGCCACAAGAGCAAACCACCTTGTAAACACCTGATTCAAGAAGGATGTCTTTAGGGTCCTTAAGAGAAGGAATGAGGTTTCTCAAAGTCGAAAGGGGCTTAAAGGCGCAACGAAGTCCTTTTTTGAGGAGGATCTTAGAAATTTTATGGGACATGCCTTCAATATAAGGAAGGGAAGCACAAGGAAGGAAATTCAGTATGGAGGTATTGGTTTGGAGATGGAGAATGGCTCTAGTTTGGTTGAAAGCTTTAGAGATTTGTTTGTTAGTGTAACCATTCAGGATGAAGACATTGCGGAGATGAGCCAACTCTTGGTTTAAGTATTCCTCATCACAAATTCGAAAAGCACGCATGGCGAGGGTTTTAAGGACCCCAAATTTGAAAACTCAAGGAAGCCATCAAAATTAGCAATCATCCCACCAACTTGAATTGTGATGAGGGTTGGAATCTTAGTCTTTCCTGGCAACCTTTGTTATCCAATCTTAGAAACCACCATCTTAACCACTCTTGACTGTCTCCCGCTTTTTCCTTTTCATTCCCCCTTCGTTTCTTGAGGGTTCTCTTTTTGTTTTTCATTTCTTCCTTTCTGCTTCTCCTCATTCCTCTGGGCTTTTCCTTCCCCTCTTTTGTTGGGTGTCCTCATTAGCCCCCTTTTTTTGTCATTTTTCTACTCTCTTCGGTTTATTTCTTTACCTTCTTGTATTGGGTCCTTGCTCTTAGTTTTAGTCAATTTTTCCTTTACTCCTTGTTTATCTTCTAACATCTTTGTAAATTTATTATTTAAATATTGTATTATTTTTACTAGATGCTTTATAACAAATATAATTTTATTTTATTTTATTTTGTCTTATTATCTTAAAATTTCTCCTATAATTACATCTTTGTTACTTTATTTATTATTCTTTAGTTATTTTATTTTATTTTAATTAATTCATTTATTTTTAATTTTTAATTTTTAATTTTATTTTTAGTTTTATTTTTTATTATTTTTCATTAGATTAAACTTTTTTATTCTTTTAAAGCTTTTATTTTATTTATTATTTTATTTTGTTATTTTTCTTTCATTATTCTTTATTATTTTGTTTTTGTTATTTTATTTTATTTATTATATCATTTTATTTTTATTTTTATTTTTTATTACTTTTAATTTTCCATTTTATTTTATTTTATTTTGGTTTGTTTATCTCTTAAAATTTTAATCTTAGTTTTTCTTTATTTTATTTTGTTATTACCTTTATCATTTTATTATCTCATTTTTCTTTATTCCTTTATTCCTTTATTTCTTTATTTCTTTGTTCTTGTTGTTTCATCTTAATCTGAACCTTTCTGATTATTCAAATTCTAGTTTTCTTTTACTCTCTATTTCTTTATCTTGCTTCCTTTATAACTTTCTTTGTTTTAATTCTTTTCATTCTTCTTTCCCTCTTAGGTGCTATCTAGGGTTCATTTTCCTTATTTATTTTCTCCTTTACTCCTTTTCTTTTCTATTTTTTAATCTACCCTTAACCTCGAACTGTGTGCCTTCTTCCTTGTATCCCCTCTCTCTCTTTTTAGCTTGCTTTGGTCTGCAACAATCCATTTCTTTTTCTCTAGCTCTCTTTCATCCTGATGATGGATCATGTAGTATGATTCGAAACGTTGATGTGAAAAACTAAAACACAATCAAATCCAGAAATTTTACTGCACTACTTGATGGATTGTGGAAACTTGATATCTTTAATAGTTTTGTTGTCATGGTGGTAGAGCATTTTGTATGTATGGCTCGGGGTGTAGGTCGTAGGTTGATAGGGTTTTGTGTGGGGTGATGGAGTGGAAATTGAAAGATAACTGAGGCCTATTCAAAGGTCTAAAGTGTATTCTTTTTAGCCAAATTAATATATGGGTGTGACCCCCTATTTCACGATTAACAAATAAAAAAATATTTATAATATTATTATTATATTTTTTTTAATTTTTTAATTTTTATTTCACGACAAAAAAAATATTGTAATCTCCTTAAAAAATTTATTTGAAATTTTTTATAATTATACTTCATTTTCAATATTCTTATTAATATTACTATTTATAATATGATATTGAGAAACAAATTCTTAATTAAATTATTTCCAATTAAATATTAGATCCCAAAAGTATTATTATTAGTCCATAGGCGTTTTTTCTAGATTTGTCAGTCCACAATTGATCAAGAAACCTGTCTCACACATGCCTATAAACCATTATCTTACGTTAGTAACCATTTTCCAGTTGGAGAATTTTAGATGCTAAAAATATCATTTTATAAATCTGATTTCAGATAATTGAACTCCAATTCGATAGAAAGATAAAATAAAACTAGCAGCAAACATCATTTTATCGATTTGATTTCAGATAATTGAACTCCCAATTCGATAGCAAATCCAACTCAAGATACATCCAAAAAATATGTGAAGTTTCCCATTCCCAATGTTAGAAGGTATAGAAGCTGCATTTTTGATAAATTTCAATGAGTTAGCTGCTTTCTAGAAGATTTTCCTATTATATTTTGTAGCAGCTTTCATTGCCTAGTTCTTGGCTGGACATTCACTCTTCAAGAATGATGTATGTTAAATTAATTGTATTTAGTTTTTTCTTCTGCAACGGAGCGATAAATTCTATGATGTAAAATTAGTGTAGAGGAAATTTCAACATGTAATATGAAAATTCATACAATTTTAGTGAGACGATGAAAATTTATTATTTCGTGGTTGTTTTAGCTTCGTGGATGTGGATGCCAATGGTATTCTTAGCGCAGTAATGAGTTGTTTTCACAATGGTCCATTGGTGGAGTTTCCCCACAGAAGACGGGAAGCAAAGCAAAAGAATCAGAGATCAATTTCTGACTATTATACTCTTGAATCTACATTGTTGATGTTCCGACTGACTGCCTCTGTATTATTTCTTCCTTTGATTTTATCTCCCCTACTGCCACCTCCTTTCATACTTTTACTGCTTCCTATTGCTATAATTTTTGTGCTCATGGTATTGGCTTTCATGCCTTATGTTATCTTTGAAATTTGACAAGCATAGTCTTTGTGAAAAGAAATGTAGAGACCCTTAAATGTTGGTGTTTATACTCTGCATTTTAATTTTAAGGTGCATTCCTATTTGTGAATATTTAATTTCTAAATATTAGATCAAGTAAATATATATTTTGTTAAAAGACATGATATGTTGTTTCTTGTTCATCTATTGTGTTTGCCTTGTGTAAAACAAAATTATAAGCTGTAGCACTTTTTAATATTTTAGTCATTTTAAAAATATCTCCCCACATTCAATCTTAGGTTCTGATTTTCTCTTTTGGATAATATAAAATCTTCAGTAAAACAAGAGTTACAGTGCATCGTAGTTCTTCCCTAATGCTGGCAGGATAGTTTTCAGAAACTACATATTGTCACAATGAAGAGACCAAAAATGCTTCTCATCTTTTCAATTGAGTTAGATACAATTGCATAGCTGTAATGTCCCTTACTTGGTCTTGTCTTGGAAGTTGCTTGTTTTAGGATTAGGGTTGGTCAAATAGACACTCTAGGATGGGAAATTCTTGGTTCATCGCCTACATCCACAAAATGAGCAATATTCCACAAATAAACATATTCATAAAAGCAATCATGAAAACATATGAGAGATGGCATGGAATGATCCGCCCGAAGCCATAATCCCTAATACAAAGGTGGTAACCTACAACCCTCCCTTCTTAGCGACTTGTAACTACATTATCCATCCATGTGGATAGATCTTCCCAAAGTCCTTGGCTAAGTTGAATGGGTTGTAGCCTATAATCTTCGACTCTAAGGGACTTGTAACTACATTCTCCATCCATGACATCTCCTTAGAAAAACACATGACCTACTAGGGGAAGCCAGTGGAGCTTATAGTGGCCTAGGCCTACCACCCCTCCATGGCCGAAGCGAAATCTTAGGTGGGACCCCCACCCCTCCATGGCCCAACCCTTGCCTTGGGATTAGCGAAACCTTAGGTGGACTTGCCACCCCTCCATGGCACCTCCTTGCCTCGGGTCCTAGGGGTGGAACCTTAAGTGGGTTCTTTAGGCACCACTTTCTTAGGCCCTTCCTCCCAACTAGGTTTACAAACACTTGGAAGACAATCTTTTTCCCACATACACAATGATCTAATGAAAGAATCCTGATCTAAATGATGATAAAGAGCTTGATCATACACAAGACATATCTCATTGGAACATGACAATTAATCTCATTTGTAATCATAAATATAATCATAACAAGGAAGAAACCTACAGTCTGAATATTAGCCATTTAAAGAATATTAAATTATAGTAATCAACATAGGTATGCGCAGGTCACATAATCTCATAATGGAATTGATAAAGAATGTTTACAATTTAAGGAACAATATAAAAAGGGGTAAATTTTGGTGTTTGAGGCAAGGCTGAATCAAGGATAATTTGGAGTTTCATTGATGTTCAATGGAGATGGGTCAAGGCTATAAACTGATGACATATTCTAGTGAATGGGGGAATCATGATTCATTTAAAAAATATGGCTCTTTGTCTGGGTTGATCACATGGCAAGGAAAGTGTGGCTATGGAGACTGGCATGATTGGTTTCTACGGGATCATATATGCATAAGCAAACTAGCAAAAATTCATTCAAATATATATACATGGTTATGACTGAACAATTTACATTTGGAATGCTAGACTAATTTAATGGCTAAGGGGAGATAGGCTCTCAACGATTTGTTGAATTGATTGGGCTTCCTTCTGCTACATCTTCAACTATTGTTCTAATGCTTCTTCCTCTCAAACGAAATCCCATACTCCCTTTTCTATTCGATGAACCGATGCATCTTCTCTTGTTTAGACATGTCTTATACCATAAAGGTATGATTTATTTTTGTTTATGTAATCGATCTGGTTTGTTAGTGTTAACTAATAAAACATTTAATCGATTTATTTACCAACATTTAATAGGTATATATATATATATATGTATATATATGTTTTATAATGTATGACAAGGCACAAATAATTTTCTGATCCTTTCTTCTAATGCTCAATCCTCCCTTATATAGGGGATATGATAGTCCTCCCCCCTTAATTTTCTTGCCCTCATGCAACTTGAGGTTTGGGTGGTTGAAAATTTCCTCATTCTCCCATGTGGCTTCTTCTTCAGGTAGGCCCTTCCATTTAATCAAAAACTCTAGGATAGTCTTTTTTCCCTCATATTGAGGACTACTTTGGGTTCGAGGATCAACTTACCCTCATCATCAAGAGGGGGTAACTCTGCATAGGGGATCACTTGTTGGCCCAATACTTTCTTCAATCTAGATACATGGAATACATTGTGAATGCGACTATCCTTGGGTAGCTCTAATTCATATGCTACTTCACCAATCCTTTTTAGAAATTTTGTAAGGCCCATATAACTGGGGTCTTAGTTTCTCTGTCCCATTAGACTTGAGGGATGCTTGCTTATACAATTATAACAGTAGAAATCCAATATCTCCAACTTCAAAATTTCTCTCGACATGGTTCCTATCCACATACATCTTTTGCTGGTTTTGGGCTTGGTGTAAATTGTCCATGAGGGTGTTCAAGATGTCCATGCTCTCTTGTACGAATTCCTTAGGTCAAGGCACTTGGCTTTCTTGTGTAATCAAAATCCCAAAAGTGGTGGGTTCATATCCATAGAGTGCTTTGAAGGGACTCATTTGGATGGACATGTGGTGTGTTGTATTGTAACAATATTCTCCTAGATGCAACCGCACAGCCCATGCAATTACTAACATTCTATCCATTTTTTGATGATTTCAATCTGACCATCCGTCTAGGGTGATAGCTCGTGTTGGGTATCAGACTGGTCACAACCAATTGAAAGAGTTCTTGCAAAAATTGGCTCATGAATCAGTTGTCTCGATCACTAACAATATTACTTGGGAGACCATGGAGCCTAAAAATTTCTTTGAAGAATACTTCAGCTACTTGTGGTGCTCTATACTCCATGGATATGGAAAATAAGTGGCCATACTTGGTGAGTTGATTGATGACCATGTATATGCAATCTTTTCCTTGAGTCTTCGGCAATCCAGTAATAAATTCCATTGAGATACTTTCCCATTTTTGGTTGGGAATGGGTAGGGGTTGTAGAAGTCCCACTGGGTTCCTTTGTTTGACTTTATTCTTTTGACAAACCATACATTCCTACACATATTTTAACACATCTCTCTTGAGTCCTTTCCATGAATACTTATCCCTTATTTGTTTGTATATTTTGTAATATCCCTCATGCCCTACTAATGGGATATCATGATATATTCTTTAAGTATCCTTTCCTTGATCTTTGAGTGGGCTGCTAGAAACACTCTGTTCTTATATAGGATGAGATCCTCTACTACTTTATACTCTTCATGGGGTAGACCACCCTCCAAAATCTCATTGTCTTGGGAGTCCTTAGCATATTCTGCAATGATATCACTTTTCCAATCCACAAACATGTAGGTTATTGTGTTCAAGTAAGGTCATCTAGATAGGGCATCATCCACCACATTGTTTATTCCCTTCACATATACTCAATATCAAATTCATAGGCTTGTATTCGACTAACCCATTTTTGTTGTTGATCATTCAAATCCTTCTGATTCATGAAGTATCTTAGGTTGTTATGATCGATTTTCACATGGAACTTTGTGCAGACCAAGTATTGGTAGAATTTGGCCTAGGCATGCTTTATTGCTAACATCTCTTTATCATGGATGGGATAGTGTCTTTCTGCTTTAGTAAGTTTATGAATTTCAAAAGCTATAGGATGCTTATTTTGCATTAAGACTGCGCCAATCCCCTCCCTAGATGCATCACATTATAATTCAAAGTGAAGGGTGAAATCTAGGATGGCCAACACTGGGCAAGAACTCATGGCTTCTTTTAGTGTATCAAAGGCTTGTTGGGCTACTTTATTTCATGCAAAGGCCCCTTTCTTGGTTAGTTCCATGAGTGAGGCACCAATATTTGAAAATCCCTTCACAAAATGCCTATAATAGCTACACAATCCTACAAATCCCCTTAGCTGTGTGAGGTCTTAGGTTTTGGCCATTCCTTGATAGTTGTAATTTTCTCCTCATCCACACTAACCCCTTGGGCATTGATTTTATGGCCCAAGTATAGTATCTCTTCCATGCCAAATTTACATTTTGATGCTTTGGCATATAAGGACTCTTTCTCTAAAATCTTCAAGGTTTCTTTAATATGTTGGAGGTGATTTTCCCATGTTTTATATAGATCAAGATGTCATCAAAGAATATTAGGAGGAACCTTCTCAGTTGTTTGCAGAAGATGTGGTTCATTCATGACTAAAGGTAGTAAGAGCATTACTGAGCTTGAATGGTAGAACTAAGAATTCAAAGTGCCCATAGTGGCAACAAGAAGTTGTTTTTGACACATCTTTTTTTTATTCTTATTTGGTGATACCTTGATCAAAGGGAAATCTTAGAAAAGTACCTTGCCCCATGGAGTTCATCAATAATTTGATCGATTCGGGGAATTAGATATCGGTTCTTGATAGTTTTCTTGTTGAGGGTTCTATAATCTATGCACATTCTCAAGGTACCATCTTTCTTTTTTATTAGGACTACTAATGATGCAAATGGACTAGATCTCGGCTGAATATGTCCCATTTTTAGCAATTCTTTAATGGTTTTCTCAATTTATTCCTTGAACTTATGAGCATGACGGTATGGAGTGGTTATGATGGGTTTTTCCCCTTCTTCTAATTCTATGGTGTGCTTGAATCCTCTCTTGGGGGGTAGGCCCAAGAGGATCTCCTCAAAAACCTTCTTATATTTCCCCATGAGGGGTTGGATATCCATGTGGATCACTTTTCCCTGTGAGGTTCTTTTATCAAGGATCATACATTGGGCAACCCACTCCCCTTGCCCCCTTTAGAAGATTCTCTCCATCCTTTTGCATGAAATCACTTTTGGGGCACCATCGGATAAACCTTTTAGGGTGACTTCTTTCCCTTTATGCTGGAACTGAATTGTTAGGTTTGGAAGATCAAACATAAAACATCCTAGTGAGTAAATCCATAGTGTTCCCAAGATAATATCAACATCTTGGGGAACTACATAGAAGTCTTCCTTGATGAGATACTTTCCTAAGGTAAGTTCCAAGTTAGGAACTATTCTTGTGCATTGCACCCTAGCTCTTGTGGCGGTTGCTGCCTCAAATCCTTTGAAGGGTATGGTCTCCAACTTCCTTTGTTTTTATATTCTTTCATCAATGAAGTTGTGGGATGCCTCACTATCAATGAGGGTGATGTTTTTTTGTCCTTTAAGTATGCTTTTGATCCTAAATGAGCAATGCTTAGAGGCTTGGGAGATGGTAGCTAGTGTTACATGAATCTCATCCTCAAATCTTGCCCTTTTTTAGGGTACTCTTTGTTAGGGTGTGCTTCCATTTGGTGAGCTCAACTTTGACATTTATGACCGATTCCCCAAGGTTGTTGGCACGTAAAACATATTCCTGTTCATTTTAGATCCTACATTGTTTTGCACCAGTGGAATTGATCTCTTTTCATTGCAATATGTACATGTTCTAATTGTTGCATCCTTTTTTGGCCTTCCTTCCCGGTGAAGAGGTTTGGAGGGGGTAAAGTATCTAGGTCTTTCTCTTGGTAAGTTTTATTTAAATATCATGGCTTTTTGGAAAACCTTGTCTATGCAGGTGGGTTCTAGTGCACTCACCATGCTTTTGATTGATCCCTATAATCCTTCTATGACTAAGTAGGTGAGCCTTTCTTGGGATATTTTAGGTACCATAACAACTAGTTTTTTAAACTATGTGGCATAGCTTTCAATGGTCCCTTATTGCCTCACTTTGGTGAGTTCTTGGAAGTTCCATTCAGGATGTTTTTAGTCGAACCTTTTGATCACCCTTTGGGTGAATTCATCGTAGGTGGACACTTGTTGATGACCTCGGCTTATGAGGTCGTGATACTGCCAATCATGGGTCATCCCGATTAGGTGTAATACGACAAATTTGATGGAATTTACTTCTATCATGGGGCTTAAGGATATATAGGTGTCTAGCTTTTGAACCCATGAATGTGCGGTGTTCTTTCCTTCTTCGTAAAAGGTGGGGAGGGTTAGTTTGCTCACTCTATGTTTGATATCCTTGTCGGTTTGTGGGTTTCTCTCTTTTGTAGGGTTATCCCTAAGATTGGAATCACAATAATCTTTAAAGGGGATGGTCCTCCTAACTTCAAGATCAAGTTTATAATAGGCCATTACAATTTCATCCACATTGTTTGTGGGTGGTTCATTAGTTTTCCCCTCTTCCTTGTTTTCTTCTAAGAAGGTAGGTCTAGTGGGTCTTGAGTTTGTGGCCCTTGAGGGTTTGTGGTCATTATTTTTTGAATGATTGGAGCTTGTGTCTCTTAAGTTATTACCATTCATATTATGAATAGCCTAGAGGAGGAGTTGTGAGGTCCTAGATCATTCCTTTCATTTTGGTCTTTAAGAGCTTGGGTGGTTTGTTCCATAAATGCCCTCATTTCATTATTCATGGATGTTACCATGCTGTTGTTTGGGGTGGTGTTCTTCTTAGAGTTTCTCCTTTGGTAGGTTAGCATTTACTAGGGTTTCACAAGATGGCAAGATTACAGCTCTGATACCACTATAATGTCCCTTACCTGGTCCTGTGTTGGAACTTGCTTGTTTTAGGATTAACGTTGGCCAAATTGACACTCTAGGATGGGAGATTCTTGTTTAATAATTTGCATCCACAAAGTGAGATATTCCACAAATACACATTTTCATTAGCATTCAATTCTATGCATCCAAAAATAAACATATTCATAAAAGCAATCATGAAAACACGTGAGGTGTCAGCCTCCTACAATGATTCAACAACTAAGCCTTTATAGTCATGATTCAGATATTGGACATCTAACCTAAATAGCTATTTCAATCATCATGAAGGTTTATTTAACTTGTCAACCTAGGGACGTGTACTTGAAATGGGTTAGCACAGTATGTGCACTAGGAACCCAAAGTAGCCATTTTCATTCTATAGTTAATAAAGATGCAATGCTATTTAAGAAAATTGCTTGGAAAGGAATAACATAAATGCTAAACATCAAACAAAAACCATACTAAGCTTCAAATGCATGACATAAATGAATATCTGAACAATAAACAAAAAACTAATTTGTTTGCTTTGGTTGCAGGAATAGTCACATAATGGATTTCTAGTGGCTGTAGGAACAGACAGTACCAAATTCTTAACTAATTACTAAACAAAAAGTAAAAACTAGGCTAAACTAAGATAAGGATGGATTGCTCACCAAGTGGGCCCCCTTGGATGAGTATCCTCTACTACTAATGAAAACTCATAGGCTCAAACTCAAAAATTTATTTTATTCATTAGGAAACATGAGTACAAAAGAGTAGCATAACTGTATCACTAAAAAATAAGAATGCAAGTACAATATCGGATCGAGAAACCTTATGAAAAGGAGCATTTGATCCTTCTTTATACTATCAACTAAACAAGACAGTCAAATCCACAAACTATGAGGACACCATTTAGGGAAAACATAGAAAATGGAGTGGCGGTTATGCATGCGTGGAATCCGGTCATACATGCATGTCCACACACAGATTTAGCATAGCACTAATGCGCATGTTTTATCAACATCAATAAAGACCACTAAAAGGTGCTTACATTTTTTTTACATGGGGAATCTCCTTCCGTCAACCTTCTTTGACCTTTGAATGATTCCTTGGCTGGACGTTATGGTGCATGCCCAACTGGCGGTGTCTTCCTCAATTTAGCATCTTCAAAATATATTTGCATGGCAATGTTAGTATGCTCGATAATTGAATATCTATAATCACCTTAAATAAAATTCATTAACCACATGCAAAATTAATATAGATAGTCCATATAACATGCTATTATCATTAAAGGTTTGCATAAATAAGATTAAGCCCAATGTCTATAGTTCTGAGGAAATATCATAAAAATATCAACACTTAACATCAAGGTCCATGATAACTTCAACAAAAAGATCATAAATTCTACCCAAAATTAGACCATAAGCTAGGCTCATCACTCCCCCCAACCTAAGGTTTTGTTGGTCCTCCAACAAGGGAATGGTTTTTCTTCTGCTTGGTCAATGCTTTGAAGTTTGCAACTGACAACGGTCCCACATTAGAGTCTATTATGTGTGAATCAAGATCCCAATAGAATCCTCCCAATCTATCCAATCCGCTCCATCTTTGTCTCTCTACAACAATATCATATTGGTAGAACCTGAAGTTTGGTACAAGCCACATTAGGATGGGTGGTTGAAAAGTCAGGGCAAGCCAGAATCATCCTTTTGTCCTTCCAATGTGAATATATCTATCAATTCTTTTAAGAGATGCAACATAGTTCTAGATGGAATGTGGCTCAGCCTGCTTGATATCATCAGTTAGATTGTTCTATCTTTGTGAGAGGTATCTCTTCATAGTTTCCTCTTTTTCTTTTGTCTTTTCCTCATATTCACTATAAACTTCTTCTATCCAAGCCATAATCCTATTACCATAGCTAGGTCTGAAAATCATTTTGTTCCATTCCCTGTAAATATCCCTTGGATTCCTTGATTCAGCCTTGATGGGTAGAGGGATGTTGGATTCCAATTGCTTATAAGCCCCATGTTGTCATCCCCAACTAATCTCATTTTGTACCCAAGACATAAATTCCCTTAATTGGACATCTCCAACATACAACAGTGGGTTCCAATCATGGTATTGACTCACAACATAATTATGTAGATAAAACTCACACAAAAAATTCTTTATTTCAGGGGAAGCAATTCAATAAGCATTGAAAAATTCAATAGGGGTCTCAATAGAAGGACCGTTCAAACCTGAGACAATTTTGTCCAACTTAAAAGAAAGATATTTCTCCTTCAAGTGCAAAGCATAGACCCTTGGAGGGGTCCTACATTCTAAAATTTGTGGTACCAAGGCTACCATGTCATCCACCTTCTTTAAGGTGGCAATTTCTACATCTGTCTTCAATTTCCTCATCTCTCTTTTGAATTTCCTTTTTCAACTTGTTTTTTTCCTCCTTCCATTCTTCTTCTCTTCTTTGCATCTCTTTCCATAAATGCATAGCTACCTTGTCTATTGAAAAATTAGAAGGTTATGAATTCCTACCAATATCTTTCCTAACACTGATGCTTGCTCTGCATATGGTACTAACTGCGAGGATTCAGGCTATCCTGTCAATTCCAGTTGTAGGGGTACTGATTGTTATCCCAATTCTTGTTGTGGCTGCAGGAACTCCTACTCTTGTTCTTGTTCTAGCTTTTGTTGCAGGATCTCTTGTTATAGGAAATCATGATTTTCCTCATACTCTTGGTTCTCCACTTGTTCTGCAATGTTGGCAAGATCAGTCAATGTTATGTTTGTTGTTGTCTTAAATATATCTTCTTCCTTGACATTCGCCTGCCCCATTGGAGATTTTGTATCCTCCTGTGATATTTCTCTAGACTTAGGGATTTCCTGTAGAGGCATACCAAAGGCTGGCCTGACTAGTCTTGATTTTTTGGGAGGGTTCTCATTTTTTTCTTTGGCTACAGGATGAACAATGTCAGCCTTCTGCTTCTTAGAGCTTGGTATTTCTTTTTCGGCTAGCTGCTTTTTAGTTTTTCCTTTTCTCATTTCTGCCTCTCTTTTATGTGCCTTAGTTTTCATTAGGGTGCCAAGTGGAACATCATCATCAAATTTAGGGGAAGAACTTTCTTTATCTAAGTGCTTTGTCCCAAAAGAGCTAATTTCTATAGTTTCTTCTACTACAGGAGGGTTTTCACAAGGGCGTGCGCCAAAGGTTGAAGCACCAAGAGTGGATTTAGTTGTGCTCAATCTCTTGCTAGACCTACAAGGTTGAGGTAAAAACCTAGGTTGCAAGTGCTCAGGTTTAATTTGATCAATCTTTATGAATTCTTCTCAGGTCATTCCAAACACATCATGTAGAGACTTCTCAACAAACAATTTAATTAGAGAATGGTGGGAAATAGAATTGTCCCTACCTTTCTGAGACTTGGCTGCCATGATTGAAAGAAAGTTGTATAGCACATTCAACACATTCATCCTCCTTTTGTGCCTCGTATGATTCAAAAGCTTGAAGTGCACAAAATGAAAATTCAACTGGCGACCTTCATAGGTGATATATTTATGACATAAATAGCTATCTACTTCCATGGCTTGGGAAAAGACATTCTCTTCACCCCTTGTTTATCTATGCTCAATGTTGGGTCACTTGGTTATGTAAATTCGGCCCTAGCCGACCTGGTGTCTTTGGAAAAAAGGTAATTTTCACCATCAATAGGTAACCCTGTAACTTCTAAAATTATTTCTTCAGTCACAATGAGCTCCAACCCTTTTACCATGGCCTTCCCTTCAAACAATGTCTGGGTGAATTCTAGTGCAATTTCTTCATCGAAATCATCCAGCTTCAGGAAGTAGTCTATCCACCCAAAGTTTCTGAATTCGGCTAGGTAGGATGCATCCTGTATTGGCTCAATTTAAATTTTGCTAACATAGACCAGCATGGATTGACATGTGGGAAAAGTATTCACATATTTTTCCTCCCCCCAACCTAAATTTGGGCATGTGTCCTCACATACGAGATGATGTTTTGATAGGGTAGGGAATATTGGCATGCTATGGTGAACATCCATACTAACGTACAACAATTAAATGAATGAACTTAAAGACAATTGAGATATAGCTCAATTAATGTGCACATACCTGAATGTGTGGAGGATTCATTGCAAATATTGTAGAGAAAGTATCATTCACCTTTTTAGGAAATAAGTTGAGCAATTAATGAAGATGAGGTGGAATGAGGTGACATAATGAAGTGATGCGATGGAAGATAGAGAAAGGTGGAGATGGATGGGAGGATGGGTGGATGGGTGAAGAAATGGACTCCCATGAAAGTGGAAGTCTTTATTATGACAAGTACATACCTTAATTATCCAAAAGGAGGGACACTAGGTCCACTTCCTTTAGCTACAGGAAGCTTGGGTACTGCATGCTGAGTGAATTGTTGCAAGAACTCCTCCTTGGAAGTTGGCTTGTGATACAATCTGAGGTGATGACCATTGAAAATAAACTTGAATTTGAGTGGGTCAATAGTGGTGAGCTAAAAAACACCATTAGGGAATACTCCAACAACCTCATATGGTCTTAGCCACCTTGTCTACAATTTTCCTACATTGTCATGATACTTTGAGTCAGAGAGCAGGGCCCAATCTCCTGGTTGGAATTTCTTATCCTTGATGAACTTTTCATGCCACATGATTCTCTAATTCTGCACTACCTGTGCGTGATGCAGGGTTTCTCTTCTCATCTCATCCAAAGCACTTAGCTGCATGATTCTTTCTCTCTATGCCTCATAGATATCCATCCCCAAATCTACTGCAGTCCTAAGAGTCTTGTGTTAAAATTCAATGGGCATCATGGCTGTCTTTCCATACAACAACTCAAATGGAGTGAAGCCTTTAGTTGATTTCCTAGGTAGTTTTGTAGGCCCAAACATTTTTCGGTAATTTTTTGGCCCAATGCTTTATGTGGATAACTATGGTTTTGGTTAGAATAGCTTCAATTTATCTATTGGTCACCTCAACTTGGCCATTGGCTTGGAGATGATAAGGAGTAGACTTCATGTGTCTAATGTTGTACTCATTGACTAGTGTTGCAACAAGGGTTGATGTGAATTGAGCCCCTTGATCAGTCACTATCTCTCATGGAACTCCATACCTTATGAAAATATCCTCATAAAGAAATTTTGCAACCTTGTTATCTCATGCATGCTTCATGGCCTTAACTTCTACCCATTTAGTTACATAATCAGTGCATACCATGATATAAGACTTACCATTTGATGGAGGGTTAATGGGTCCTACAAAATCCAATCCCCACTTGTCAAAAGGAGTGATTTCCACCTAAGAGTAAAGTGGCATCTCATCATATTTGGTTGGTCTTCCCATTCTGCTTGGAGTGTTGGCCAGTAATATCCTAAAATCTTCACTGTTGTCCACTTGGCTATAAAATGTCCTCCACATGGTTCATTGTAGCATGCATGCAAAATGTCATCATATGTATCATCTTCTCTCACAAATATCCTCATGACATGGTCTAGTCCAGTATAAAATGAAAGTCCAACAATCCATGAGAAAGGAAAAGATTTTTCAATGAGTGCCCTTTTCTCTTTTGGAGAGAAGTGAGGTGGAACTCTACCTGTGACCAGATAGTTAGCTATGTCAACATACCATGGTTTTTGTATATTGATGGAGAATAGATGCTCATAAGGAAAAGAGTCATTATTGGCTTGATTATCCTCTAATGTAGTCAGCCTTGAGAGAAAATCTACAACAACATTGGCCTTCCTTGGTTTATCCACAATGGTTATGTCAAACTCCTGCATAAAAAATAACCATCTTGCTAGCCTACTTGTGTTCAGAGATTTATTCATGAGATATATAATGGTTGAATGATCAGTGTGCACAAATATTTGATAGCCTATTATGTAATGCCTAAATTTGTTTAGGGCATAGATCACTGCCAACATTTCTTTCTCTATCACTGTATAGCTGGATTCAACTTCTTGCAAATTTTTGCTAAAAAAATAAATGGCATTTTCAATAGCTCCTTCTTTCTTTCCTAAGACTACTCCTATGACATAATCCAATGCATCTATATGGATGTGGAAAGGAAACTCCCAATTAGGTCCTTTGAGTATAGGAGCATGAGTCAAGGCTACCCTTAAATCAGAAAATGTCTTGTCACAATCTTCAGTCCATTGGAATTCAACATCTTTAGTGAGGAGGGTATACAATGGTGTTGTTATTTTTGCTAAAATCCTTGATGAACCATCTATAATAGCATACATGGCCCAAGAAACTTCTAACATCCTTCTATTTTGCAGTTGTGGGAAGATTTGTGATCACCTCAATCTTTGCAAGATCTACTTGAATTCCCTTATGGAAGATGTAGTGTCCAAGAACTACACCTTCCTACATAATCATGAAGCACTTTTCACTATTTAAGAATAGATTTTGGTCTTCACATCTCTGTAGGAATCTCTTGAGATTCTCCAATGCTTGATTAAAATCAACACCATATGTGGTAAAGTCATCCATGTAAATTTTCATGCAATCATGAGAGATACCTAAAAATATGCTAATGATTGCCCTCTGAAAAGTTACAGGTGCATTGCATAAGCCAAATGGGAGTACTAAGTAGGCATAGGTCCCCAATGGGTAGGTAAAGGTGGTATTCTCTTGGTCCTCTAGTGCAATTTGGATCTGGTTGTAGCTGATGAATCCATCTAGAAAAGAAAAGTATTGCTTTCCTGCAAGTGTGTCCAAAACTTGATCTATGAAAGGTAGGGGAAAATGGTCCTTTTTGGTAGCAGCATTAAGTTCCCTATAATCAACACAAACTCACCATTTCCCTCCTTTCTTTGACACAATCACCAATGGAGACACCCACTGGCTATTTGAAATGGGGTAGATAAATCCTGCATCTAACAACTTTTGCAGTTCTCCTTTTACAATTTCTCTCAGTGCAGGGTTAATTCTTCTTTGTGGCTGCCTCACTAGGGTGCAATCATCTCTGAGTAAATTCTATGAGTGAAAATATTAGGATCCAATCCATTCATATCTTGATAATCCCACACAAATGCATGTTGGTGGGTCCTCAATAACTTTTCCAATAACAATTGTTGTTCGTCACTTAGTTTGATGTTAACATTGAAATACTTTCCTTCTGACACATGTACTTGTGTAGTTGACTCTATCATAGTTGCTTCATTAACACATGGTACCTTGAGTTCATATGGAAGCAATGTATGGGACATACCTATTGTTGCAGGTAGTCCATCTGCAGGAAGAGTGATCGGAGGAAAAAAATCTACAGGAACAGTGGCTACAGGAAGAGAAGGAAGAAGGGTCTTGACTAGAGTAGCAGAATGAGAAGATGATGCCTCCTCCACTTCACAATGGTTCTGAATAATGTTAACCAATAATTCATCTTTGTCTTGAAGCTGCATGAAAGAGCTTCTACCTAACATCATAAGCTGCACCACAAAATTAACTTCCTCAGCCTCTTCACCAACATGTGGCCACACGAGATTATCCTCATCATGGGATGGTTGAGCATGAGGATAAAGAACAAATTTTTTAGTGCTCCTCCCATCAGAAATGGTCATTTCACCTGACCGAAATCCAATATATGCATCTATAGTAGCTAACCATGGCCTTCCAAGAATAATGGGATACCCACCTAGTGTAGTTTTAGGAGAAAGAATCATGAAGTCTACTAGGTACTCCCAGGAGTCTAGAATCACCACAAGATCCTCCACTATACCATCAGGCCTAATAGTAGAACTATCAGCAAGCTACATGATAGTAGGAGTAGATCTCATGCTTGCAACGTTTAGTTGTTGTAGGATTTCCTTGGTCATTAAATTTATTGCTACCCCTAAATTGATCATAGCAATATTTATCTAAATGCCATTTATAACAACTGCTACCACAAGACTACCTAGGTCATTGTACTTAGGGATAGTCACTTTTCCAAGCATGATGTTAGCTAGCTATCCCACCACATGAACCATAGTATGATATGTATTCTTCTTGCCTAGCTTCTTGAGGCATTATTCTTTGATTTCCTTGCCATAGATTGGGACATCCTTTATTGCCTAAAATAAAGGGATCTGGACACATATATGCTTCAGCTGATCCAAGATGTCAAAAATTGTTTCTTCTTTTTCTTCCTTTTTCTTGGCAACTTCCAATCTTTGAGGAAATGGTGGTTTTTATTCAGTTTGCTTGGTTGGGACTAGTTTAGAATTTTTAGGTGCACTTGGATGAATGGGATCATTCAGAGGTTCCTCTTCCTCTTCCACAAGAAGCTCAGTGATAATGGGATTGGAAGGGGCTAGTAAAGTAGTTCCTAAATGCAAGTGGATATCACTTACACTCACAACATATGTAGGGAATTGATTTTAATTAGCAAAGTATACAGGCTGCTACCATGGTTTGTTATTTGGATTGGGTGTGGGCTGAGTTGGCAACTAAGTAGGTTTAGGTGCATTTGAGCTTGAATTAGAAGGTGGAGACATTATAGAAGGCTGTTGGGGCTGAGAAGGTGGTTGCATGTAAATTGTTGTCTAGGTAGGCCATTGTTATCCTCCCCTCCATTGATTTGTGTGTTGCTAATTTCCTGGAGGTGGCTTCCAATGCCCTTGAAATTGCTGCCAATTTCTCTAAGGCTGCTGCCACTAGGGTGGAGAGTTTTGATGATTGGGCCAAGCATTTGGAGGGTTACTCCAAGGCTATGGTGAATATCCTCAATAGTTGGATGGATATGGGGGCTACCATTGGTTACCAGATGAATATGAATTGAAATATGGCCCAACATACGATAGTGGATCCAGTGGCATACCTTTTCTTGGAGCCCAAGGCCTCCTTTGTGCAACATAGTAGACTTGATCTTTTTTAATCTGAATTTGCTTGAACTCGGATGCAATTTGCTTGCCTTTAATAATAGCTACCATCTTGCATTTGCAGTCCTTCTTTTGTCTACAATGGGGGCAATACTCTACCAACATTGCCTCTGCCTCCTATTGCTTCTTCTTGACCTGAAGTGTATCTAGCTGAGTAGCTAAATTGTTTATAATGTATTGCTTGAAGTCTACTAGCAAATGAGTAATCTCCATTCTTGAAACTCCACCGATAGATGACTTACCCATGGAAGATTGGTAAGCTCTCCCTTTCTTTAAAGCCACCCTAGAGTAGTTCTGACATATTTTCTTGATATCCTCACAAGGAACTTGGGAGATATCTCCTCCTCCCATTAGGTCCAAGGCATTAGTGCAGTTGTCATTGATTCCTCTCAAAAAAAAAATTGTGAGTCTTCATTAAGTGTATGGTGTGGAGATTTTTGTAGGAAAAACAAAAACCTTGCAATATGATCCTCCAGGCTCTCATCTTCCTTTTGATACATCCTATAAATGTCACCTCCTCTCATGTCACTACCCCTACAATACTCCTTATATTTCTCAAGGAATTTTGTCTTCATGTCTTCCCAAGTTTCCATAGTATCTCTGCCTAGGCTCATGAACCATCTTCATTCAACTCCTTTCAGAGTGGTATGGAATAGCTTAAGCCTATGGGCATCAGTGGTATAGTCATAACTTCTACAAAGTATGTCAAACTCAAATAAGAAGGTATCAAGATCTTCTGTGACAAGTCCATAAAACTTGGGGAGTGTTGAAGCAGGGATATTTTTGATGTTGTCAACTTCATTCTAATGGGAAATCAGGAAAGGAAAATACTGTTGGTTAGGTATGTTCCTCAGAGGAAACTTCAGAGCTAGTCAGATCAGAAAATGCATCAACAAAGGGGTGTGGATCTTCTTCTTCTTCTTCTTCTCTTGGAAAGTTATGATATTCAACTAGATAGAATGGATTAGGATTGTTAGGACTTGGAATCTCCCATTATCATCCCTTCTCCTTCCTATATGCATGTGGTATCAACTCACTATTAGCCAAATCACACAAAGAATTAGTAAAGAATAAGGGGGGTCATTACTTCCTAAATGAGGGGTATGCTAAGAACAACTTTCAGAAATACTACAACAAGAAAACTATCAATGACTCCAAAGAACTTCCTAGTTTGACACCATCCATGACAACAACACCAAAAAAATGTCAGTCTCTTACAATGATTCAACAACTAGTCCTTTACAGTCACGATTTAGAGATTGGACATCTAACCTGAATAGCTATTTCAATCATCATGAAGATGCATTTAACTTGTCAACCTAGGGATGTGTACTTGAAATGAGTCAACACAATATGTGCACTAGGAACCCAAAGTAGCCATTTTCATTCTAAAACTAAGAAAAATGTAATGTTGAAAGTAAATTGCTTGGAAAGAAATAAAATAAATGTTGAACATCAACCAACAACCATACTAAGGTTGAAATGCATGACATAAATGAAAATATGAACAATAAATAGAAAACTACTCTATCTACTTTAGTTGCAGGAATAGTCACAAAATGGATTTCTAGTGGCTCTAGGAACATTTAGTGCCAGATTCTTATCTAATTATTGAATAGAAAGTAACAAATAGGATAAAATAAGCTAAGGACGGATTTCTCACCAAGTGGGCTCCCTTGAATGAGTATCCTCTACTACTAATGAAAAATCAAATGCTTAAACTCAGAACTTTAATTAATTCATCAAGAAACATGAGTACAAAAGAGTAGCATAACTGTATCACTCAAAATTAAGAATGCAAGTAAAATATCATATCATGCAACCTTGTGAAAAGGAGCATATGATCCTTATTTATACTATCAACTAAATAAGGCAATCAACTTCACAAACTAGGAGGATGCCATTTAGGGAAATCAAATAAAATGAAGCGACAGTTATGCATGCATGGAATCTGGTCAAACATGCATATCCACATGCAGATTTAGTACAAAAATAACGCACACATTTGCTCAACATCAATAAAGACCACTACAAGGTGGTTACATTTGGTTTGCATGGATAATCTCCTATCGTCGACCTCCTTTTACCTTTGAACGATTCCCTGGCTGGACGTTATGGTGCATGCCCAACTGGCTATGTCTTCCTCAATTTAACATCCTTAAATTATATCTGAATGGCAATGTTAGTATGCACAATAATTGCATATTTGTAACCACCTTAAAGAACATTCATTAACCACATGCAAAATTAATATAGATAGTCCATATAACATGCCATTATCATTAAAGGTTTGCAAAAATAAGATTAAGCCCAATGTCTATAGTTCTAAGGAAATATCATAAAAATATTAACACTTAACATCAAGGTCCATGATAACTTCAACAACCAAATCATAAATTCTACCCAAAATTAGACCATAAGCTAGGCTCATCATGAGGGATGGCATGGAAGGATCCACCTAAAGCCATAATCCCCAGTACAGAGGTGGTAACCTACAACCATCCCTTCTTAGCAACTTGTAACTGAATTCTCTATCCATGTAGATAGATCCACCTGATGTCCTCGATGAGGGCCTCATAAATACTTTTAAATAGTCATTTTATGGTTTAAAAGACTTGGTTATATTATTAATTAACATGACTGGTAGTAGACTATATTATGATATTTTTACTTGTTTTACTTTATGTTTGGCTAAATTAGTAAATATATTAGAAGTAATGCTTTGCATTGAATGTGTTGCTTTTGTGGTTATAATGATGAGTTAATTATGGAGTTTGAATCTTTTACTATCATAATTGGTATCCTATTTTTATGGATCTTATTCAGGGTATTTAAGACCGATGATTGATGACTTAGTTCAAAGATAAAGTTAAACTCCCTGTTTAATTGCATGAAGACAATCACGCTTCTGATTGGTCTAGCTAGATGATGAATCACTAAAGTTTCAAATCAGCTCCTCTTAGTTGGTTTAGGAACTTCTTGTCCTAGCATTGATCTGGTATTTTTTCTCTATCTATTTTCAATTTAGTTTTAGTCTTTTGTTTAGATACCTTGTATCTTGGTGATTAATGCTATGTTTTGAATTCAATAAGGGATATAATTATAAATATGCATATTTAGGTTTAAGGAGTTAGATAATTTTCCATTAGTTTTGTAGTTGTTGCACTACTCTATTCTGCATACCTGTTTGGGTGAATTTGAATGAAAATAAGAAGTTAACTCAAATCATTGTGGTAGAGCTCTCACCGAAGGAAGAGCAGGGACTGCTCAACCAAAGGAAGTGACCTTGTGTGGTATTTCTCTGAGTTTATTTTATTTATGTTCAATGGATATTGAATCAAGAATGTTAATTATGTTTGAATCATTTTTTAGCAACTGTGTTTAATCACTTTTAAGCTAAGCTCATCATGGTTAGAATGGTTTATTATATTTATTATAAATTTTATTGAGTTAATCAAGATTTAGATGTTTGTAGAAATTAAGTTTGGAAATTATTTGTTGAGTTTAATAGAAGCAATGATGGAAACTTATGGAAAGATAAAACTAAAACTTGTTTGAAATTTACTCATGGAAATTAGTATTTATGTTTTTCTAGATTAATAATTATTTCCCTATAATTTATTTTTGTTCTTTAGATCAACATTTATTTTTCCAGCAAACCCCCCCCCAAAAAAAAAAAATCCATGAAAAATATCCTTATTACATATAGCTCTGAGACACACCTGGTTTGATAATTAAATGACTAAATGATGCAAGTTGTGATATCAATGACCTTTCCCATCATTTTGGCGTCGTTGTCAGGGAATACAAAATTTGACTATTAAGAGTGAATCCTTAATGTTGATAAGGAAGATAGATTTAAATTGTGGATGAAACAAAATAGAGACCATCTATGGAGGTTTCTTCCATGGTATATTGATTTTCGAAGAAATATTGATTTTGATCAAGAACAAGACATTTAGCAACATCAGATCATAAATCAAGAAGAGAATATAGATCCATTTCAAGAAGAAGAAATGGGTGACCAACTAGTAAGTCCACCAACAAATTGGACCTTTTATTATCCTATTAATCTTTAAAGAAAGATTTATGAGTCTCCTATGAAGAATATTTCACCCTTGGTTATTCCTACCTTTAGGGGAAAAACTTATGAGGATCCTGATCAATTCCTTTTTGATTTTAAAGTTTTATGCTAGACCTATGATTATATAGCTAATAACCAAAAGTTGAAGTTATTTCCTTCTACCTTGAAAGAGCCAGCTTTACATTGGTTCATGGGTTTAGGTGCAGGAAAAATCACAACTTGGCAGCAAATGGAAACTAAGTTCCTAGATAAGTACGAAGATTACTGTCGAGTAAGGGTTATGAAGGAGGAATTGTTTCAAATGAGACAAATGGAGGATGAAAGTTTGGAAGATTACGCTGATAGATTTCAATTTATGCACTAGAGGTGTACTAATGGGTTGGATAATGAAATTAGTAAAATAATTTTTCTGAGAGGAATTGATGATGAATCTAGAGATTCTTTGAATCTTATGGGGAAAGGAGACATTAATAAGCTATCCTTGGATGATATTGTTGAAATATGTAGAAACTACTCTAAGACTAGAGTAGGGACTAGAAATTCCCAAAGAAACAAGGCTCATACTATTGATGTGTCTCAAGTAATGGAGGAATTAGCAGACCTGAAAACTGATTTACTTCTTCATCTCAACATGCAAGGAGATAAGAAGAATATTGATCCTTTATCCATTTATTGTTCCAAGTGTAGAGGGAAACACCTTTTAAGAGAGTGTCCATTGAATCAAGTTGATATCTGTGAAATTTGTGAGAAACATCACTCAATAAGTTTCTATAATATTTTGGCTAGAATTAAGAGAAATCTGAAGAAACCACCTATGGTAGATGAAGAGCTTAATTATGTTGGCCAAAGATCTCAAAACATAGGGTATAATGCTAATCAAAGGAAATATGGTTCTACATCTAATTGGAATCAGAACCCTTGGAAAAATACAAATAAATGGGTCCCTCCATATCAACCACAACCATCACTTACATTTTGGGGTAAACCTGAATGGATGAATCCTTAGTGGAACCAGTCATAGTGGCAAGCTAATCAGCAGCTACAGTTGCAGTCAAATCAACCATCATGGAAACAAAATCAGATGCAGTTTCAACCATGGAAAAATTAGGGGAAAAAATGTCCCTAGGTACAAACACCTCCATCATTCAGTGCCCCTAATCCTACTAATGAATAGGTAAACCAGCGTTAGTTGCCAACCCAACTGATTGTGAATCTGAGAAATACCTATGATGATACAAATTCCCCTAATTTGAACGTGATTGATGCTAATGATATTTGATTGAGAAATCAGATGTTCAATCTACACCAATAGAAGAAGCTCAAAAAGGTGGGAAAGAAAATGAGAATTTAGAAGAAAAAAAAAACTCTGAGGATGGACAAAAAGTCAATCGGGCACCTTACCCTGAGCGGTTAAAGGAAGAAAAATTCACTCCTAAAATCTCCCAACCAAGTTACATGAATGTAGTAGATTCTTAACTTCTATGTGAGTTGAGAAAGATTAACATTGAGATACCATTGTTACAAGCCATTAAAGACATACCATAGATAAATTAGTTGGCTAAGTCCCTTTGCATGAAAACTCCAAGGAGGAAGAAGAAATTATAGGTCCCATAATACAAATAGGGACAAAACTCACTGACGTGTTATTAGGAAGATTGCTTCCTTAGAAATATAATGATCTTGGTAGTCCTGTAATAACCTTGAGTATTAAAGGAGTTGAGATATCCAATGTTCTAATTGATTTGGGAGCTGCCATAAATTTTATCACATCTGATACTGTTGAAATGTTGGGAATGATAACTGTTCAGTCCACAACAACTGTTTTATAGTTGGCTGACCAATCTACCACCAAACCTAAAGGTGTTATTGAAGAGAAAATAGTCACCATTGACACATGTGGGATTATCTAATTCAATTTTTGGTTCTTAAAGCCAGAAAGAAAGATTTTGGTTATCCAATTATCTTAGGTAGACCATGGTTGGCTACTGTTGTAGCCTTAATAGATTGTAGATTTGGACTTATGATCATTTCAAATGGTTATAAACAGAAAGAGTTGTCACTCTATCCTCTAGCACAACTATCAATTCAATCAAACACTCAACTTTGGGTTGATGAGGATATGGAATCAGAGGGTGATGGTATTGTAGAGTTAACTATGGTTACTTCGGTTGAACATGTTAATGAATGTGAAGAAAAAGAGTTTACTTCTAAAGAAATTAATCCAATTGAGAAAGGAAACTATCAAGCAACATTGCATCAACAACACTCTTGCCCTTTGAATACACTTGTTTAAAATCCCCTTGATTCTAAAAATGATACTAAAGAAATTATAATTGTTGGGGATAAACCTCTCAACATTAATTTATCTTTGTCCCCAACACAAGAAAAATAATTGAAGGAAACTTTAGAAAAACATACTGAATCATTTTCTTGGGAGTATAAGGATATGAGATGAATTCATCATTCACTTTGCACTCATCACATTTACACTGAAGATGTAAAAATATTTAGACAAGGTCAAAGGCAAATCAATCCTGTTCTTCGTGATATTGTTAAACAAGAAATAGAAAAGCTACTAAACATAGGGTTCATTTACCCAATATCTGATAGTCAATGGGTTTCTCCATTGGTTATTGTGTATGGATTATAGGGAATTGAATAAATCCACAATTAAGGCTCATTTTCCATTGCCATTCATTGATCAAGTACTTGATAACCTAGTTGGTAGCAATTATTTCTCTTTTCTTGATGGCTTTAGTGGATACAATTAGATCCAAGTAGCTCGTAAAGATCAAGATAAAACTAATTTTACTTATCCTTGGGGCACATACGCCTATTCAATTTACCATTTGGACTATTTAATGTGCCAACCACTTTTCAAAGAGCAGGCCTTGCTATTTTTGTAGATTTCACCACTTCATGTATCAAAGTTTATATGGATGACTTTACAGTTCATACAAAAATATTTGAGGAAGCACTTGAAAACTTAGAAAAGGTTTTGCAGAGATGTAAAGATCACAGGTTATCCTTAAATCATAAAAAAAGTTCAATTATGATGATATAAGGTATTGTTTTGGGACATCACATCTCAAAAGAGGGGGTAAAGGTTGATCCCAAGAAAGTAGAAATTATTCAAAACATTGAGATCCCTATGAACCAAACTGGTGTTCACATATTTCTTGGGAATGTCGAATATTACAGAAGATTTATTGAAGGGTTTAGTAAAATTGTTAGACCTTTATTTACATTGCTCAAGAAAGATGAGGAGTTTGTATGGACAGATGATTGTCAAAAATATTTTGAGACAATTAAAAAAGCTTTAACAACTTCTCCAATTATCAAAGGACCTGTTTGGGGAGTTCCGTTTCACATACATGCTAATGCATCCAATTTTTCTATTGGTGTAGTATTGGGACAAAAAGATGATAATGATGTCATGCATGTAATCGATTATGTTAGCAAAAATCCAAATCCTGCTAAAAGAAATTATAAAACAACTAAAAAATAATTTTTAGTTGTAGTATATGTAATTAACAAATTTAGGCATTATATTACAGGTTGCAAAGTTTACGTACATACAAACCATGCTGCAATTTGACAAATTATAAGATGGTTGCTGTTGTTGCAGGAATTTGATGTGACTATCATAGATAAGCCTGGAAAGGATAATGTTGTTGTTGGCTTCTTTTCTAGAATTTTTTTTGTAGGATGATCAAGAACTAGTGGATGACACATTTCCAGATGAACATTTATTTTCAATATCAATTCATTCACTGTGGTTTGTTGATCTTGAAAATTACCTTGTAATAGGGAAGTGTCCAAATCACTTTAGTCATAAACAAAAAGAAGATTAATTTGTGAAAGTTATAGATTTTAGTGGATTAATGGAATTTTATTTAAAATGTGACTTGATCATGTTCTTCACAGATGTCTTGTTGAGTTAGATGTCTATGATGTTGTACACGTCTCTCATCATGAGCTAGAAGGAGGACACTATTCAGTAGATAGAACAGTTCATAAGATCTTAGGAGCTAGTTACTTTTGGCCATCATTGACAAACGATGTTTCATTATTTGTTAAGGACTATGATGAATGTCAATAGATGGGAATACCTACACCAACAATGGAAATGCCATTTCAGCCATAGATAGCTCTGGAACCATTTGAAAAATGGGGAATCAATTTTGTGGGACCTGTTGATCCACCTTCTAAAGGGAAAAATTATATCCCTGTTTGTACAAAATATGCAACAAAGTGGGCTGAGGTGAAAGCATTTCCAACAACACGAGAGGAAAAAGTAGCAGATTTTCTATACAAACAAATTCTTCAAAGATTTGGTGCACCACGAGAAATAGTTTCAAACCAAGGACCACAGTTTGTATCAGTGATGATGGAAGCCTTTATGCAGAGATATCAGATGACATAGGAAATCTTTTCCATATCATCCTTAGCAAATGGACAAGTTGAAGTCACTAATTGAGAATTGGTGAATATCTTGACAAAAATTGTTTCATTAAGGAAAATAAACTAGGTAGAGAGGTTAGATGAAGCAGTATGGGCTTATAATACCACATGGAAAACAACAAATGAATTTTCTACATATGAGCTTGTGTATGGGAAAACTCTAGCCATGCCTATAGAATTTGAATTACAAACATTGAAAACAACATTAGAAGTTGGAATTGATTTACTTGAGCAAGAGAAAAGTAGAATTTTACAGCTAAACAAACTAGATGAGATGAGAATGGAAGCTCTTCAACACATAGAGGTGATCCAGAAGCAAAGGAAAGAATGGAATGATAAGCATATTGTGACTAGACAATTCAAGAAAGGAGATTGGGCATTATTATTTGACTCTAGATTTGAAGAGTTTAAGGGAAAATTCCATACAAGATGGTTAGGACCCTATGAGATAGATCAATCATTTGAAAATGGAGTTGTTCAATTAGTACCAATTGATGGAGAAAGGAGAGTTATGATATTTAATGGTCATTGATTGAAAATATATCATAAACTAGCAACAAAAGGAGGAATTTTTATCAGATTTGTAACATAGAATTGAACATTTTATCATGGAAGATATTTCTTCCATGAGAGAAGATCTTTGACCTTTGAAGAAGGTATGAATAAACAAGGTAAATTGAAAACTAGCAAAAGGAAGTTTACCTTGGGAAAAAATAAAGTAAATTGAAAACCAACAAATGGCAGTTTGCTTTTGAAAAAAAAAGATAAGATGATTGAAAACTAGCAATGGCAGTCTATCTAGGTTAACTTCAAGTAGTTCCTAAAAGCTCTTGAAGAATGTTGAACTCTTGAAAGCTCCCGAAGAATCCTGAACTTTTGAAAGCTCCTGAAGACTTCTAATGGCTCCTGAAGGTCTCAAAGGCTTGCCATAAATAAAGGTGTGAATTTAATGTGATTACTATTCTTGACATATAATTTTCTAAAGTAGTTAAAATAATGTAAAATAGGTAAATATTTACGAGCTTAGAAACCTCCACCATATTGTTTTTAATAATTATAATGAATTTCTTTTAATCATTTCAAAAAGTAGCAGAGAAGTTGATATAAGTGTGATGTGACATTCAAATGATGTTCGTAATGATTATGGGTCATGTTGAGATTTTCCTATCCTTTCAAAATCCTTTCAAAATTAAAATGACATGTGTCAGGGGTAATTGAATTACAACTGAAAAATTGTTGTGTGTGAGGCATCTATAGTAGTAAAGGAATTAAATGCAAAGAAATAATGACATGTCGTGTCATTTTTCAAAATTGTTGCTTCACAAACAAGAAACAATCATTCTAGAAATTGTTTAAACAACTCAGTCTGCCATTATTCATAGAAAAAGATGGGAAACAAAAGGAATGTGGAACCAAAAATTTTTACTCTTGATTATGAGACTAAGAGGTTGCTAAGAGAAGCAGGATGGTTGGATTTCATTATGAAGTATGAAGGCTTTCAACAGAAAATTGTGGAAGAATTCGTAAGGAATTTCCACGTGAATGTGACAAGAGTTAGGGATGAGATCATTGAAGTTACTCCTTAAATCATAAGTGAAATTTCAAGTATTCTTGCTAAAGGTAAGTCGGTTAATAAGGGCCTAGTAAAATTTGATGAGTTGGTGTTGGCATTTCATTAAGAACCAAAAAAGAAGCCTGAGATTCTTTTGCATAAAAGAGATCAGCTGGGAATTGCTCGTAACATCTTGGAAGAGCCTTAGATAATTGTTATAATGTGGGTAATGGAATTCTTCACATGTGAGGGACAATACGACACTATATTAGTGCCAAGAATGTAAATATTGATACATGTGAGGTATGGAAACAAAAAACCTTCAACTAGAATCAATTTACCTACATTTTTTCTTTAACAAATTGCTTCAATGATTTCCCGGGTAAAATCTAGGGGAGAGTCGTCCATAAAATATCATGGCTTAATTTATTTGATAATTAAACATCATTTCTTGAAGAAAGAATATGGGAAAAAAGGTTGGCTTGAATTCTTGTCCGCGCTTATTGAAAAATAGAAAGGAAAACCCAAAAAAGGGGCTCGCGACAAACAAGGAAAATTTTGAAAAGGGAGAATCTTCTAAAGGAGAGTAGAAAAAGGACAAAAGAAAGCTACATGAATCCACTAGAGTGACCTGTGGTGCTTCCAAAAGGAGAAAACAAGAGCTAATTGAAGAAATCCCTAGTACAGTTGAAACTATTGTGTCAACTCCTAAGGAAACCCATGTATCTGCAGCCCCTGTCTCTAAAACCCATAAAGAGACTTTTGAAGTCCATGAAGAAATCCAAACACCAGTGTAGTCCCTTGAAAAACCTCACAGTCATCCTGAAGGCCAAATGCTATCTCTTGAAAGAACCCCTATAACTGAGGTCCAAGACTCTATTGAAGAGTTCGAAGTACAATCAAAAGAAAGGGAAGCCTTAGAAGAATTTGAGGATGAAGAGGCTGAAAGATCCCCTTTTCCTTCCTCGACTGTTGAAAGAAGAAAAGGAAAAGAGTCGCTAATTGAAGAAGAAGAATTTCATGACATACAAAATGAAGAAGAAATAGAAATAGAAGAGTTGTTGAGGACAATGAAAATTTCCAGGATTGAAGCTGAGTTAGAGCAGGAAAGAAAGAACATGCAATTTCTTGAGGAAAAGTTGAAAAGAAAAGAGAAGGAATTACAACAATATCTCAATAGAACTTAGGAAATGGAAAAAGAAATTGAACAAAAGGAAAAAAGGTTAAAAGAATAGTTAAATTACATTGAGGAAGCTTTACAGTAGGATAATGCATAAGCATTGGTGAGTGCGAAGGAAATATTAAAATTAAAAGAGGAGTTACAGTTGAAGGAATAACAATTAAAATAACAATCCATCAGGTTTTATTCACAAGAGGCTTCTACTTCCTTAGCTCCACCAAATTATCTTACTCTGCTTCCTATTCCATCAGTTATTCCATTAGATGTTTCGCAGAGAACTCAACCAGGATATCATTCTTTGACAACAATGGAATTGAAACATGAAAATGACCAATTAAAAAGGCAAGTACAACATTTGGAGGAAGAAAAAGATGAAGTAGAAAGAAGATTTGAACAAGTAATTGAGATATCCTAAGCAATGTTGTCAATGAGGAAGCTGTCAGAGATGTATGCATTATTTCTGAGAGAGAAATTTTTGTAGTGGAAGCTAAATCAATTTGTTTTAAAAAGAAACATTGATTATGACAATGAAAATGATTTTCTATAGGACTATTTCCACAACCATCCTGAAATTCATAACCAAATGTGTGAATTCTTCTAGCATGGGTTTTTGATGGGGGATATAGATTATTCTTTATTGAATGTTTATGTTGGAGAATTGCAAATCAAGTCATTTGTCTCTTTGATGTAAAATCAACTTGAATGTTTAAAGAGAATTGAAAAATAAAAAGAAGCATAGAAGAGGTACAGATTGCCAATGAGACTAGAAATGCGGGTATGTGCAGGATCATGATGGGCCAAAAAGTGGCAATATGTAACTAATATGATGGCCCATGTGGCTGATGATTTTTTTTTTTACACAAAATTGATGAAACGAAAAGGGTTTTTAATGGAGATTCTCAACTTTCCACCAATATAAATTATGCTTTACTTTGAATTTAATAAATAATTATTATTCATTTTCTATTTGAATTATGACTAAAGTCCTGATTGATAGGCTGATTGAAAAAAATCTATATATTTCAAATAGTATCACATTTTTTGAGTCTGAAACATGCACCACATTATATGCTTCACATACTATAGGATTAAAAAAATGAATTTTATGAAGTTTTGACCAAGTTAAGGTGGTCAAACATACGAGTTTTTATATTTTTAAATTTGTAATAAAAAATTCATAATTAATTATTTACTTGGAATTTTTAAAAAGAAAATGCATCACATCTATACATGAGTCCTCTACTTATATCTAAAATCTTATAAAAATATTATCATTTTATTGTGGTTAGGGTGGTTCTACACCTACTTATTTTTTTCGAAATTTAAGTACTACTACATTGAAATTTTAAATTTTCACCAAATAGATTCATTTTTAAAAAAAACCTAGTAGTTTAGAAACTACATTCAATTTTCTACAGATTCTATTGTTACATATTTTTGAAATAATATAAATAATTTATTCAAATTTTTACGTCAAGTTGCCTAACTCTAATTTTTTTGAATTTTTTGCCACTTAAGGGCCTCTTTTTTCCATGATGATCCTACACATACCCATGCCTCATGCAAAGTGGTATATTACAAGGGTCAGATATATAGTTAGGAAAAACAATATCAACCCTATCTACGTTTCCAATTTGTTGAACAATATATCAACTTTCCAAAATGTTGAAGGAACACTTCCTCCATAGGCACTTAATGCATGTATGGAAATATATTACTATTGGTGTTGTGGTTGTGTTGCTTATATGTGGTTGTCATTGATGTCAAAAATATTAGCATTAATGCATTAGAAACTGTATATGTCAAAGATATTGAGAAAATTGTGATAAAAGAGTTACAGGTTGTTAGTGGTGAAGTGAAGTTTAGTCTATTGGTGAGTTCAGTACATTGCAGATATGAGGTTGTCGACTAAAGGGTTTCTTGTTGAGTCTATCTAGTTTATCCACATCAAGTTTCAAAGATCTGCATGAAGATTTGTTCAAGTTATGAAGATTTGTATTCTAATAGTTTATTTGTTAATTAAGTATTGTGTTCCTGAATGAAGATTATGTGATTTCTATAAGTTTAGTTGCTGTAAATTCTTCTCTGGTGTTTTATGATGTTTGTGGATGTTTCTAGATCATTATATATCTATGTTACACATCCACATTGATCGTTGTGCTAGCGATATGAGATTTTCTCTTGTGTGTTCATGTTTTTCATGTTCATGACCAACTAGGTGTTGAAGCATGTTGTGGATCTTCGAGGAGTAATTAATTGAAGTGGTTCATGTTTGAGGATGTTATTTTGGGTCTTCACTATGTTGTGGCCAACTTTGGTTGATTCACATGAATAATATTTATTGATTTGGGCTGACTACTTATATTCATTTTATTATTTCATTGAGGCCGATTTGTGGTGATGTAATTTCTTGTTGTGAATGTATAAGAGTGATTGTTTTATCATTTGAAGGAATGAGAGTTGGTGTGTGAAAGGGTGTGCTTTTGTATGAGATGTGCGAATAATGTCCTAATCATTCAAAGGCAGAGCAAAGTGTGAAGAAGAGTGAAGAAGAGTGAAGAAGTGTTCATGAGCTTAACCAGAAATATAACCAGGCATCAACATATGCTATTTTTCTTAGTTCAAATCTGATGGATATAATCAGAACCTTTATGTAAGACAATGTGTCTTCCTTTGGGTAGTAATCCTATTTGTAATTGAGCAGTGAGCTCTAGGTAGTGTGCGTGAATTCATGTGCATTCCCATTCATATTTCCTTATACTTTTAACAGGGTATAATCTTGTGGACTGACCTCCACCGTGGTTTTTCCCCTAACAGGGTTTCCATGTAAAAATATTGGTGTTATGTGTGTTTATGATGTGTTGTTCATTTATGCTTTCATGATTAATGATCAGATCTAAGAATAAGGTTAATAAGTTGAATAAGTTTTGAGTTTCAGTGACAACTGATTCACCCCCCCACTCTCAGTTGTCTGCCCTTGTGTTTCCAATAATTGGTATCAGAGTAGGTTCCTTGGAAGAAGTTTAATAGCTTGAGGTGATCTGAGATGATGACTTATAAGAAGGATAGTTGTAGATTTTATGGAACAAATTATTCCTTATGAAGACTCGCATGGAGTGCCATCTAAGATGAATTGGTGAAACATAATAGAGCATTATAAGTAAAAGATATCTTATTCCAAGGAATAGTACTTATGCTAAGTATAATATCAGGGCTAAGGAAGCATTGTTGAGTTCTTTGACTGATATTGAGATGACTAATGTGATGGATCTAAGGACTACTTATGAGATATGGAAAAAGTTGTAAACCTTGTATGAAGTTGATGCCAATGTGAAGATTGGTAAGCTACAAAGTCTAAAAGGGAAATATGAAATGTTGAGAATGGGTGATGATGAGAACATTACTACTTTCATGCAAAGAGTGAATGAACTTGTGTGTGGTATTAGATGTGCTAGTCGAAATTTGGATGAATCTGAGATTGTTGCTAAAGTGCTTAGATCCTTGCCTACTTCCTATAAAGTCAAAGCTAGTGCTATTGAATAGCTCCAGACTGTGACAAATGTTACCAGAGATATGTTGGTTGGTAAGCTGACTGATTTTGAGTTGACTGAATTTAGTGATTCCCTTCCTAAGATATAATTTGCATTGAAGGCCACTACTTCTGGAAGAGATAAATAGAGATATGATATGAGTGAAATTTCATCAAGAAATACATTCAAGTATGAGGATGAAATGGAACTAATCAAAGAAGAAGAAAGAGAGCTAGAAGAGCTAGAAGCATTGATTATGAAAAGAGAAGCCAGTGGACAAGGTAAGTATAAGGGGAAGTTTCATATTAAATGTTTCTCTTGCAATAAGATAGGTCATTTTGCATCAAGGTGTCCCGAAAGAACTTCTAAGCCAAGATATAAAAATCCTAAATTTTGAAAGAAGTTTTACTTTGTTGTTGATGAAGGTGTGGCAGATGATGAATCTGATAAAGGAAATGGAAGTGAGGACGAATGGGTATTCATTACTATCAAGGAAAATAATTCTGTGTCTATTGAATCTGCTAGTTGTACAAATGTGGAGAAAGCCCTAACTGCTCGAGTTGAAGAGAAAGATGAATGGGTAATTGACAGTGGATGTTTTCATCATATGCCAGGAGACAAAAGCAAGTTTGTGAGCTTGGAAAAGTATGATGTTGGTGTTGTAAGATTTGGTGATGACAAAGCTGGTGTGATTCATGGAAGAGGGTGCATTTCTCTTGATGGTAAGCATAATACTAATGATGTCCTATATGTGGAAGGTTTGAAACATAATATTTTGAGTGTTGGACAAATGGTTGATAAGGGTTACAATCTTCAGTTCAAGGATGGAAAGTTCATAATATTGGGGAATTCTGGAAATATGATTGCATCAGGTACAAAAACAAAAGGTAATATTTTTCACCTAAGTGTTGCTAGTAAAAGTTGTTTGATTTCTCAAATCAAGATGAAAGTTGGTTGTGGCATAGGAGAATGTGTCTTGTTAACTTTGATAATATTGTGAAGATAAACTCTACTAAGGCTGTAAGAGATCTACCTAAGTTGATGAAACCTACTAATGCCATATGCAAAGAATGTCAGTTAGGGAAGAAAACTAGAATTTCATTTCAGAGCAAACAACATAATTCAAATGGATTGTTCAAACTTTTGCATACTGATTTGTGTGGTCCCTCTACAATCAGAAGTTTACAAGGGTACATGTACTTCATGTTGATTATTGATGATTATTCAAGGATGATGTGGGTTGCTTTCTTAAGGGAGAAATCTGAAGTTCTAGAAAAGTTCAAGATCTTTAAGGCTATGGTTGAGACAAAGAAAAGTCTGAAGATTAAACATCTGTGATCAAATAGAGGTGGTGAATTCACTTCCAGTGAATTTAATTATTTTTGTGAAGAATATGGAATAAAGAGGCAATTATTTGCACCACAGACCCCTCAACAAAATGGAGTTGTCAAGAGGAAGAATAGAACAATTATAGATACTGCTAGAACTATGATGTTAGAAGGAAATGTACCTCATGTCTACTGGAGAGAAGTTGTGAATACTATTGTGTACACACTTGATTAGGTACAAATAAAAGGTGATACTAGTAAGACATATTTTGAGCTATGGACTGGTCATAAGCCTACTATTAAATATTTCAAGATCTTTGGAAGAAAATGTTATATCAAAAGAGGTGAAGATATAGGAAATTTTTATGCTAGGAGTGATGAAGGTATCTTTTGGGTTATTCTACTAAAATCAAGACCTACCAGTGCTACAATAAGAGATTGAAGAAAATGGTTGAAAGTGAAAATGTCAAGATTGATGAGGACATACCTACACCATCCAAAACCTATGGATATGATTTTGATGATCAGAATGATAGTACAAACAAAGGAAAGAAAGCTTAGACTTCAATTCAAGTTTAAATCATTTCGATGAATCAAGAAGTTCAAGAGGAAGGAGAAACTAGTGAATGTGTAGAAGAGAGATCAGAAGAACCTAAAATTCAAGAACGTTCTAAGACTCTAAGGTATATGAGATTGAATCATTCAAAAGATTAGATCATAGGTGATAAGAACAAAGGTGTTCATACTAGGAGAAGAATTGCAAAAGAATACTATTTACTTTCAAAGACTGAGCCTAACAATGTGAATGAAGAATGCAAAGATGAACATTGGGTTGAAGCAATGAAAGAGGAGCTATAACAAATTGAAAAGAATGATATATTGATTCTTGTTCCCAAACTTAAGGATAAAAATGTAATTGGAACTAAATGGGTCTTTCAAACAAATTGAATGAGAAAGGTGAAGTGGTTAGAAACAAAGTGAGACTAGTATGTAAGGGATATTCACAAATGGAAGGTATTAAGTTTGAAGAGACCTTTTCCCCTGTTGCTAGAATTGAAGCTATGAGATTGTTTCTTGCTTATGCTACTTACAAAGACTACAAGGTTTATCAGATGGATGTCAAGTCTACTTTTCTAAATGGTGAATTGGAAGAAGAGGTGTATGTTGGGAAATAAATGGATTTCAATTGACTAATCAGGGAGATATGGTTTTTCGGTTGAAGAAAGAATTGTATGGACTTAAGCAAGCCCCTAGAGCATGGTATGCTAGATTGGATAAGTACTTACTGAAGCTTGGATTTAACAATGGTACTAGTGATAGTAATTTGTATTTCAAGAATGATGATAGAGATTTGATTGTGGAAGTTTTTGTTGATGATATCATTTTTGGAGGAGATGATAGCTTGTGCATGAAGTTTTCTAGTGAGATGTAGAGTGAGTTTGAGATGTCAATGATTCGAGAGATGAAATTATTTTTGGTATTGCAAATTACTCAGTTAGAAAAAGGTATCTTTATATCTCAGTCGAAGTATGTGGAAGAATTGCTAAAGAAATTTGGTATGGAAGATTCAAAGCCAGTTGGTACAACCATGGTGACTAGATGCAAGTTGACAACAGATGATACTCCGAAGGAAAATCAGACTAGATACATATCAATGATTGGTGGATTGTTGTATTCAACTCAATCTAGGCCCGATATCATGAATGTTGTATGTATTGTTGCAAGATTTCAAGTTGATCCTAAAGAATCTCATGTGACTGTTGTAAAGAGGATTTTCAGATACTTGAAGGGGACTATTGATTTTGGCCTGTGGTATGCTAAAGATGATGATCTTACTTTGAGTTCCTTTACTGATGTTGATTGGGAAGGAAATGTGAATGATAGGAAAAGTACTAGTGATGGAGAATTTTTCTTGGGAAAGAAGTTGATTTCATGGTTAAGTAAAAAGCATAATGCTATTTCTTTATCTACTACAAAGGAAAAATAAATTGCTACTGCTAACAATTGTACTCAAGTTTTGTGGATGAAATAGATGTTGAAGGATATCAAAGTTGTGTATGATGCACCTATTGTTATATTATGTGATAACTCAAGTGCTATTAACATTTCAAAAAATCTGGTACTGCATTGAAAGACCAAGCATATATCTATCAAGTTTCACTTTTGAGAGAAAAGGTAAGTGAAAAGGAAGTCAGATTGGAGTATGTGCCTAGTAAGGAATAGATTGCAGACATCTTTATGAAGCCATTGCCTAAGGAAAATTTTGAGTATCTCAAAGGGAAGTTAGGGGTGATTACCCCTCCTAATTAGAACTAAGATGCATTGAATTGCATCAATCTGTGCATTTCATGATTATATTTTGATCTGGATTGATGTTGTTGTGTCTGCTACTCAGGGGGAGTAGTTAGATGTTCAGTTCTTTAGATATGTGGTTCAAAGATTGTATAGAAGATATCTTTGACATTGATGTCAAAGGGGGAGAAGAGAAATGTGAAATTTTTTTTGGGAGAGAAAAACCTTATGAGGAGAAGAGTCAAAACCTAAGAGGGAGTAAGTGTTGTTGTGTTGATCGTATTTTTCACATCATGTGTTACCATCAATGCCAAAGGGGGGGATTGTTGGATGTTGTGGTTTTGTTTCTAATATGTGGCTTTCATTGATGTCAACACTATTAGAATTAATGCATTAGAAGATGTATATGTCAAGGATATTCAGAAAATTGTAATAAAAGAGTTACAGGTTGTCAGCGGTGAAGTGAAGTTCAATCTGTCGATGAGTTCAGTACATTGTTGATATGAGGTTGTGGACTAAAGGGTTTCTTGTTGAGTCTATCTAGTTTATCCACGTTGAGTTTCAGAGATCCACATGAAGATTTGTATTCTGACAATTTATTTGTTACTTCAATATTGTGTTCCTGAATGAAGATTATGTAAGTTCAGTTGTTGCGGATGCTTCTCTAGTGTTTCATGATGTTTGTGGATTTTTCTAGATCATGCTCTATCTATGTTGCACATTTGCATTGATTGTTGTGCTCATGATCTAATATTTTCTCTTGCATGTTCATGTTTTCATGTTCATGACCAACTAGGTGTTGAAGCATGTTGTGGATCTTTGAGGAGTAATTAGTTGAAGTGGTTCATGTTTGAGGATGTTATTTTGGGTCTTCACTATGTTGTGGCTGACCTTGGTTGATTTTCATCAATAATCCTTATTGATTTGGGCCCACTATTTATATTCATTTTATTATTTCATTGAGGTCGACTTGTGGCAATGTAATTTCTTGTTGCAGATATATAAGAGTGATTGTTTTATCATTTGAAGGCATGAGAGCTGGTGTGTGAAAGGGTGTGCTTTTGTATGAGATGTGTGAACAATGTTCTAATCATTTGAAGGTAGAGTAGAGTGTGAAGAAGAGTGAGGAAGAGTGAAGTGTTCATGAGCTTAACCGGAACTATAATCAGGCATTAGCAGATGCTATTTTTCTCAGTCCAAATCTGATGGATATAATTATAACCTTTCTGAAAGATAGTGTGTCTTCCTTTGGGCAGTAAACCTATTTTTAATTGAAGAGTGAGCTCTAGGTAGTGTTCCTGAATGCATGTGCATTCCCATTCATATTTCCTTATACTTTTAACAGGGTATAATGTTGTGGAATGACCTCCACCATGGTTTTTCCCCTAATAGGGTTTCCACGTAAAAATATTGGTGTTATGTGTGTTTTTTATGTGTTTTTCATTTATTCTTTCATGATTAATGATCAGATATGAGAATAAGGATAATAAGTTGAATAATTTTTGAGTTTTTGTGACAACTAATTCACCCCCCCTCTCAGTTGTCTGCCCTTGTGTTGCCAATAATTACACCATCCCTGAATCACTAAGAAGGAGAACCTATAATTCCAAATAACATCATATGGATCTTAACAAGAGTAAGGAACATAATCTCTTTGATAGAGATACAACATGAATTATGGATTGGTATGTGGTTCAGGATGTCAATCATCATAATGCCTGCTCCAAATCTCAATGCATTTAACAATATTACAGTAGAAGTCTTCAAATATTGGTATGAGAAATTGAAGGAGAACAATGAATTTGCACTCAAAACCATACTGCCACCACAATACAGGGAAGGAATGTTCGACTGTGCAATATGGATGGAAGTAGTGAACAAAGAAAAGGAAACCACTATAATAATTGATAAAGAACCATAAGGACATGGTTCACAATAGGTGGGGGAGAATGATGAGGGCCTCATAAATACTTTTAAATAGTCATTTTATGGTTTAAAAGACTTGGTTATATTATTAATTAACATGACTGGCAGTAGGCTATATGTTGATATATTTACTTGTTTTACTTTATGTTTGGCTAAATTAGTAAATATATTAGAGGTAATGCTTTGCATTGAATGCATTTCTTTTGTGGTTATAATGATGAGTTAATTATGTAGTTTGAATCTTTTACTGTCATAATTGGTATCATATTTTCAAGGATCTTATTCAGGGTATTTAAGACTGATGATTGATGACTTGGTTCAAAGATAAAGTTAAACTACCTATTTAACCACATGAAGACAATCACTCTCCTGATTGCACCAGCTGGATAATGAATCACTAAAGTTTCAAATTAGCTCCTCTTAGCCGATTTAGGAAATTCTTGTCCCAACATTGATTTGGTGTTTTCCCTCTATCTATTTTCAGTTTTATTTTAGTATTTTTTTTAGACACCTTGTATCTTGGTAGTTAATGCCATGTTTTGAATTCAATAAGGGATATAATTATAAATTTCTATCTTTAGATTTAAGGAGTTAGATAATTTTCCATTAGTTTTGTAATTGTTGCACTACTCTATTCTACATCCTTGTTTTGGGTGAATTTTAATGAAAATAAGAAGTTAACTCAAATCACTATGTTAGAGGTCTCACCAAAGGAAGAGAAGGGCCTGCTTAACCAAAGGAAGTGACCTTGCAAGGTATTTCTCTGAGTGTATTTTATTTTTGTTCAATGGATATTGAATCTAGAATGGTAATTTTGTTTGAATCATTTTTCAGCAACTTTGTTTAATTGCTTTTAAGCTAAGTTCATGGTTAGAATGGTTTATTATATTTATTATAAATTTTATTGAGTTAATCAAGATTTAGATGTTGTTTGTAGAAATTAAGTTTGGAAATTATCTATTGAGTTTAATAGAAGCAATGATGAAAACTTATGTAAAGATGAAACTAAAACTTGTTTGGAATTTACTCATGAAAATTAGTATTTATGTTTTCTAGATTAATAATTATTTCCCTATAATTTATTTATGTTCTTTAGATTAGCATTTATTTTTCTAGAAAATCTTAAAATAGATTTCTTTTGAACTAAATTAGAATTGAATTTAAATTTTGAATTCTAGATTAAGAATGAAATTAATTTTAATCTTTTCCATGAATCAGTCTCAATCAAGTCAAGCGAAGTCATAAATAAGTCAACAAAAATTTAAATTAGGAAATGAGATAGAATTAATCCTTGGGAATAAGTCATTGAAGTTCAGCTCTTGAGAGCTCCTTAGTGCTCCTAAAAGCTCCTGAAGGAGCCAAATTGAAACCAAAAGTCATTGTTTATAGTGCAAAACCCCCCCAAAATCTGTGAAAAAATCCTTATCGCATATATTTATGAGACACACCCGGTTCGATAATTAAATGACTACATGATGCAAGTTGTGACATCAATGACCTTTCCCATCAATCCTTGGGTAAGTTCAAGGGGTTGTAGCCTACAACCTCCCACTATAAGGAACTTGTAACTACATTCTTTATCCATGACATCTCCTCGGAAAAACACATGACCTACTTTGGGAAGTCTTTGTAGTGGCCTAGGCCTACCACCCCTCCATGCTTGTAGTGGAATCTTAGGTGGGACCCCCACCCCTCCATAGCCATACCCTTGCCTTGGGATTAGTGGAACCTTAGGTGGACTTGTCAACCCTCCATGGCACCTCCCTTCCTCAGGTCCTAGGGGTAGAACACTTGGAAGAACACCTTTTTCCCACTTATAATGTATACTTGTATTCCTTCATGATCATTCAACTCATAGAGCATTCTAGTTGCAATAATCTATAATGAAAGAACCTTATCTAAATGATGATAAAGAGGTTGATCATACACAAGATATATCTCATTGGAACATGACAATTAATCTCATTTGCAATCATAAATATAATCATAACAAGGAAGAAACATACAATCTAAATATTAGTCATTTAAAGAATATTAAATTATAGTAATTGGGTATGAGCAGGATCATGATGGGCCAAAAAGTGGCGATATGATGGGTATGCGTATGGTATGTGGTTGATTACATTTTTTTTACCCAAAATTGATGAAACAAAAAGGGTTTTAAGAGGAGATTCTCAAATTTCCACCAATATAAATTAGGCTTTACTTTGAATTTAATAAATAATTATTATTCATTTTCTATTTGAATTATGACTAAAGTCCTAATTGATAGGCTGATTGAAAAACATCTATAGCTTTCAAATGGTATCACATTTTTTGAATCTGAAACATACGTCACATTCTATCCTTCACATACTATAGGATTAAATTTTTTTTTTGAATTTCATGAAGTTTTGACTAAGTTAAGGTGGTCAGACATACGATTTTTTATATTTTTTGAAAGTTGTAATAAAAAAATCATAATTAATTATTTACTTGGAAAAAAATTACAAAAAAATATGCATCACATCCAGACATGAGTCCTTTACCTATATCTAAAATCTTATAAAATAATATTATCATTTTATTATGGTTAGGGTGGTCAGAAAGATACCTACTTATTTTTTTCTTGAAATTTAAGTACTACTGCATTGAAATTTCAAATTTTCACAAAATATATATATTTTTTCTTAAATAAACCTAGTAGTTTAGAAACTACATTCAATTTTTTACAGATTCCATTCTTACATATTTTTGAAATAATATAGATAACTTATTCAAATTTTTACGTCAAGTTGCCTAACTCTGATTTTTCTAAATTTTTTGCCACTTAAGGGCCTATTTTTTCCATGATGATCCCGCACATACCCAATCAACACAGGTATGTGTACCACATAATCTCATAATGGAATGCATAAAGAATGTTTTCAATTTAAGAAATAATATAAAAGGGATAAATGCTAGTGTTCGAGGAAAGGATGAGTCAGGGATAATTTGGAGTTTTGTTGATTTTCAATGGAGATGGATCGAGGCTATAAACTAATGACATATTCTAGTGAATGGGGGATTCATGATTCATTTCATAAATTTGGCTCTTTATCTGGGCTGATCACATGGCAAGGCAAGTGTGGCTATGGAGACTAGAATGATTGGCTTCTACAGGATCATTTATGTAGAAGTGAACTAGCAAAAAATCGTTCAAATATATATACATGGTTATGACTAAATGATTCACATTTGGAATGCTAGACTAACTTAATGGGTAAGTGGAGATAGGCTCTCACCAATTTTCTAAATCGATTGGACTTCCTACTGCTGCGTCTTCAATTATTGTTCTAATGCTTCTTCCTCTAAAATGAAATCCCATACTCCCTTTTTATTCGATGAAGTGATGCATCTTATCTTGTTTAGATGTGTCTTATACCATAAAGCTGCAATTTATTTTTGTTTATGTAAACGATCTAATTTGTTAACTTGTTAACTATCAACTAGTTAGTGTTAACTAATAAAACATTTCAATCAATTTCTTTAGTGCCACATTTAATACGTATACAATATATATATATGTGTGTGTGTGTGTGTTTATAATGTGTGTTTATAATTGTCTGATTATTTCTTCTAATTGCTCGATCCTCCCTTATATCGAGCTGATATGACAATAGCTAAAATATAGGCATTGTTATGTCCAATATGATGGTCTATGGACATAATATCAAATGATTCACAAGACCATTGCAAGGTACCAAGGTGGATTCCAAAGGAGAAGATATGTTATGTGTGCACTTATCGTTGCTTTCAGGCATTATTTCATCACCCTGCTTACATGATGACACACATTTGTTACCAAAATTTTGATATAATGTTATATTTGTCATGTTATGAAAATACACCAACCTCTGCAATACTCATTAAAGAAAATTGTAGTATAATTGGTTTGAGGATGCAAAGCCTGAATGAGATCTCTGAGCACTACTTGAGGTTGTCAATCAACACTGTCAAACCAATCAGCAGATGAATCAGGGTAACCATTTATAATCAACTCAACCTAATCCTATAAGATTATTTATTTTTGAAATAAAAGGGAGATTTTCTAGGCACAAAATCACTTGAAAAGCTAATAAAATGTCTTGAATACAAGCACTTTTACACTCCACTTTTAAAATACAACTCTGTCAAAATGGTTATCTTCCCAATCAACCCCTACAATGTTCTAGTCTAGTCTTGGGATTGGCTGTTCTAAGGGATAAAATTTTTTAGTTCTTACAATTACTAATGGTACAAGAGTTGTAAATTTTCTTATCATATATCCACACACTCTAATTGGCTATGAATGAAAAATTATCATGTTCACACAAAAGGGCATTTTCAATGAATGTTGATAGTGTGTAATTTGATGGTACAACTATGACAACATCTAGGCCCTAAATCAATACCATGTAGCTAGCTTTAGATTCTAAAAGGGAATTCAATCATTAGTACAAATAATAAATAAATAAAGATACAATTGAAAAGTCAAATGATAGCATAGGAATATTAATATTAGAACAAAATAAACTTACAAATAGAATGGAGTGGAAGCTTTCTACTTCAGATGGCAATGACATGTTAAATGTATTTATGTAGACAAACTCCTCTAGATTTTAGCCGCCAACATTTAAATTATGCAGTCATTTATCAAATTCAAATGTAGCCATACAATTAGCCATTCAAGATGTCAACAACAATTGTAACATTATTAATGGAACCCTACTTCAGTTTTAGATTAGTGAGATAGGAAGAACTATTGTTTTTGAAAGAGGAAAAAATGAGTTTTACAGGGACCCGAAACCATGAAGTTTACAAACTAAAGATAAAATTGTTAAAGACACCAAAGTCAGAAAGGCTATAAAAACAACAACAATAAAAGTATATAGCCACCTAAAAAGGCCAACAAAGGCCACAAAAACAAAAAACCAGACAAAACGAAAAAAACCAGACATAACACCAACAACAACTAAATTTGGGTCTTTAATAAATCTGCAGTCTAAGCTTCTAGCTCGTTCATATCTTGAAACCCCCTCTTTAAGATCTAAACCATCTGGGTAGTGGGAGGCGCTTTCCTTTTAAGATTGGCATGGGTCCTTTTTGAAATACCTTGGTCCTCGTTCTTTCTTTCCTTGTTCTCTTCCAGATCAACAACCAATGAACCCTGTTGCATTTTTTCCAGCTTTTCAGATATAGCATTGATGATAATGGCATTGTTCCTAGCAATTTATATGGTTTTGTTCCACAACAGTTTTCATGTTATTTTAAATTTTAACCATTTCATCTTCCAGAGACTTGTACTTATCCTCAATGTCACCTCCTTCCTTTCCAATACTGTTCTTTTTTTGTTTCCCTTCTCTGTTGCTGAAAGTGGCCAACTTTAGTTCTAGCTCCTCCGACTTACTATACAGAGCCCTATTTATTTGATTAAGATCATTAATTTCTTGATAGGCCCATTTGAAAACCCTAAAAATGTCACTAATGTCATTTCTTGCAGAAGCAAGAATGTCACCAGATTAAACCCAATCTAATATGAGGTTAACAACACCCAGGTTGGGGGAGCTAGGAAATTTGTACCTTCAAATCTGAAAGAGGCAGGAGGGGAGGGCACATAATTTCTACTAGCTTCAAGGTTCCTATCTTTGTCTTCCAAGGAGTCTACAAAGTAGGAAACCAAATTATTGGCAGGGGAGCCCTTGTGAACAAGATTCTTTAAGGAGATAGAGCAGTCAGGATAGGTCTCAGGGTTAGCTTTAGCAAGCTGGGGTTTGTTAGACTGGGTTTACTTACCAGACATCTTAGAGGACAGGTGGGCTTCAACAATTCTGTCCTAGTTAGGCTAATTCTCTGAACCCCCACTATCCGTGTCATAGTCCTTAAATGCCATGGAGGCAACAGGTTTAGATAAAGCTAACATACTTTGATAATGTTCATATATTAACCTAATAAGACCAAGATGGAGAATAAGGTATCTCCTAAGATTTTTCTTATGGTCCTCAAGGCTATTACTCAACAAACATAATAGGTAGTGAGGCAGAGAAATTTGTACCTTATGGAAGGAGTGGTTAAGAATGGAAAAATGATGACCATACACTCTAGTAAATCTCCCATCCCGGGTGATATACTCCATTATAACATGAAGCACCTTTCTCGACAACGCCTTGATGGTGTCAATTTTGAAATAGCTATTAGAAATTTTAACCAGTTTCAATTTCTCCTTGTCCTTCTTAGGGAATATGATGACCGCCTCATCAAAAAACCTTTTGTCGTGATAAAACTTCACACCCTCAGTGGAAATTCCAATAATCTCCCCTATAATTTTCTCATTCAGCTTCACCTTTCTTCCAAAGAGAATTATTTCGCCATTGTTCCAGTTCTTCTCAAAGTGGTTCGTGGCCATAGTATCGGGCCCATGAAGTTTTTCCAGAAATGGAACCAGCCCACCTCTTTCAATTTTCTTCCAAACCTTATCATTCCTAGTGTGCACCTCATAGCTTTTTGTCTCAACTCTTTTCCTGTCCCCCCCATTTTTGTCTGCACCTTACTACATACTCTACCAACGCCGAGCACCTGTTGCAGAATTATGCAGCTATTCCAATGCACCCAAAAAGCGTGCCACTTTTTCTTCCCATCTAAGTAATATGATGCAGCCCCATCAAATCTCTTGATTTCGATGTACTTGGCCCCTTTCCCTTTAATCATTAAATGTATTTGCCTCTTTCCTATGAGTAACATCATAATATAGTAAGGCCTTGACTTTGGTTCTCAAGCCCCTATAATTTTTCCATGTGTTCAATCCTTGCTTCCTAACCCCTTCATTCACAAAGTAATCTGCCATGTTATTACCTTCCCTATAGACGTGTGAGACTTTTACTTTTTCAAACTTATCTAAAATAGACTTTGCTTCATCAATCCAATTATTTATCAACCAAGAGGGTGGGGTACTTCCTAAGAGACAATCAATGATATTTTTAGAATCCCCTTCTAGCCATAAATTTTTAATATTCAAATTATGAGCTAACTTTAAAACTTGAAAGGCTCCTATAGCCTCCGTCGCATGCCTGGTTTGGTGACCTAGGTATATTTCCACAGCCGCCATAAAATTACCATTTGAATCCCTTAACACACCTCTACTTCAAGCCATGCTCGGGTTGCCCTTCACAGCTCCATCAAAGTTGGCCTTATACCAACCATTTGGAGGAAAGGTCCAACACACACCCTCCCTACTTTTCTTGGTTGTCTTGGAAGCTGAAGAAATGTCCACTTTAATATTCCAATCTTTTGTTATCCTTAAATCATAGGGAGTGCACACCACAACTTCCAAGTTAAGAGCTTTTTGAGGAATCACATTAAATTTTTCCTTTATAAGCCTAATTTTTTTTTCAAAGACATTATTCTTCGACATCTCCTTGTCTCTAAAAAGCCTATTATTATGTTCTTTCCACACTCCCCAAGCAACAAAAGGGAATAAGAAATCCAATAACCTTTGAATGAAGGGATTTTGAGTAGGGGCTCTCCATTGTAAAAAGAACTCTTCAATGGTTTAGGGGAACACCCAAGAGATATTCCAGAGAGGTAATAATTTTCCCTAGATTAAGGAAACAAACGAATAGTGGAGAAACAAGTGGTTGGTTGACTCTGCCTCACTCTTGTAGAGGTAGCATGTATTGGGGATTTGAAATCCCCGTTTACAAAGAGTCCACCATAAGAACCTTACTCTGAAGGATGATCTAGAAGAAGATATTGACTTTTGGAGTCAAGTGTTTAATCCAAGCTTTTGAGTAAAAGGGAGGGGGGCTTGAGAAAGGGACAAAAAAGAGACAACTGAAGAGACAGAGTAGTTACCCGAAGGGTTGTCCATCCAGACAAGAGTATCATCTTGTTGAGTTTATCCCAAACTAACAACCTTTAAGGAGGATTGAAGCTGAGCCAACTCTTGACTAATCATAGATAAGTTCACCTAGTCTTTTTCATACCAGTAATCTTTGACAAGTTCCCCGAAAGTAGCTTTACAATGCTCTTCCCATCTATTAAATCTTTCAATATTCATAAGGAGTTCCTTAAAGAGCCATTTATCCTCCCAAAATCTAGCTTGATTGCCACTTCCCTGATTCCAAATTTTTTCTACCAGCAATCATATCATTCCAGCAAGCTGAGCCACAAGGGAGGATAGGAGAGTCTAGCAGAGCTTTAAGGGACATATAGTTAGCCATATATTTACTTCTTAATATGTCTTTCCATTCTCCACCAGATGAGAAAGATCTCCATATTTGTTTGGCTGGGAGAGTATTATTCATAATTCCAATTTTTCTGAGACCTAAACCCCCAAAGGTTTTCAGTTTGCAAACCAAATCCCACCCTATAAGACGAAATATCTTTCTTTCCTCCACTCCAGACCAAAGGAATCTTTTTTAGATCTTTTCAATAGCCTCAGTGTATTTAGCAGGGATTTTGAAGAGGCTTAAAGCATAAATTGGGAGGTTATGAAGAGAAGCTTTAAGAAGTTGAATTTTTCCAGCTTGGCTCAAAAGAGCTCCTTTCCAACTTGCCAACTTCTTTCTAAACCTGTCAACCAATGAACACAAAAAGGAGTCTGGAGGTTTAAGGCATAAAAAAAGTCCAAGATAAGAAGGTAAGGATTCCACTCCGCAACCAATTATTCTTGCAATCTTGACCTGTCTATGCTTAGGGGTATTGAAGAAAAAGATGGAACTCTTATATCTGTTAACCATATTCCCTATTGCCTTCTCATACACATCCAAATTTTTTTTCAAAGTATTAGTCTCATTCATCGTAGATCTTCCCATCAACATTGTGTCATCAACAAACTATTGGTGAGAACAAATCAGATTCATTGAAGAAGGACTAAGACCTAAAAGAGACCTCTGTTCAATCAATCTCTTAAGATTCCTTCCTAGGCTTTCAATCATTATAGTAAAAAGAATAGGTGAGATAGGGTCACCCTATCTTAAACCTCTTGAATTTTGAAAGAATCTAGAAGGAGATCCATTCACAATAATAGATGTGGAGACCATAGTAACCAACTGATTCACCAACTGAATGACTCTATTACTAAAACCAAACCCCCTTATAATTTTGAATAAAAAACTCCCAGTCAACATGGTCATAAGCTTTGGATATGTCCAGTTTAAGAAGAAACCCTTTAGTTTTAGATTCCACTAGTGAATGAGTATTCTCATGGACTTTGACTATAGAGTCTAATATTTTCCTTCCAGGAACAAAACCATTATGTTGTGGGGAAATCAATGAAGGAAGGACATAAAGGATCCTTGAAGTCAAGACCTTTGATATGATTTTATAGAGAGAGTTGCAAAGACTAATGGGTTTGAATGCCTCAAACTCCATTTCCCCTAGTTTCTTAGGAATAAGGACCAAAAAAGTGCATTTAGTTCCTTAAGGAGCCTTCTAGATCCAAAGAATTCCTTAACAGACATTCACAACATCATTTTCCACAATATCCCAAAACCATTGAAAAAATAACATAGGAAATCCATCAGGCCCAAGGGCCTTGTTTCCTTCAAAAGAAAAGACAACTTACCTGATTTCCTCCTTAGAGGGGATGGCCGCAAGCTTTTCATTATCTACCTAAAAAAAACCTTGGGGATGGCCTCTAATAACAAGTATTGGTCATTTTGATTAATTTCCCCATTCACCAAAAGAAGGTTATCATAGAAGAGGACAACTTGCTTTTTGATGTGTTCATCTTCCTCAAATCTAGTACCATTAACTTCTATGGAAGTGATTCTATTAGCAGCCCTATTTTTAGAAGCAGATAAATGGGAGTACCTTGTATTTCTGTCTCCAACTGAAAGCCACAATACCCTTGATCTCTGCCTCCAGAACTCCTCCCCTTTAGCTATTATGTCATGTAATTTCACCAACAACTCATTTTCTCTATCCTTATTATTTTCAATGTATCCTTCCTTCTGGATTTTGTCCTGGATTTCCGCAAGCTCCATTTGAAGTTCAGATTTAATACCAAAAATGTTTCCAAAGGATTCTTTTTTCCATCTTCTTAAATTGCATTTGAATTCTCTCAAATTTTTAGCAATTCTGAACATAGCAATACCTAGAACATCAATATTTCACCATTTCCTAATTTCATCAAAGATAAGGGGGTGGGATAGCCACATTCTCTCAAATCTAAAGGGAGATTTTTTCTTCACCTTTATAGGGTTTTCCACAAAACTTATGGGAAAGTGATTTGACCCAACTCTAGAGAGAGATTTAAGAGAGAAAAAATAGCTTAAAAGCCACTGATGAGAAATTAAAGTTCTATCTAACCTTACTTGAATAAGTTCCTTACCAATTCTTCTATTTGACCAAGTATATTGAGCCCCTTGCAAGTCCATATCAATCAGCTCCTTATTGTTGATGAAATCAAAAATATTAGATTTACTCATTACTATCCAATGGTCATCATAAAAAATCCCACGGAAAGCAGAGAGCTCATTCCACAAAGATTTTCTAGCTCCTTTCCCATTTGGAGCATAGATGTTCAACTGAATCTAGCTAAAGTTGTCTCTAATATGTGTGAATTTAGTAGCCACATGATTGTTTCTCTCCAACAAAGGTTCCCCTTTAATGAGGTTCTGGTTCCAAAAGGTAGCAATGCTTCCTGACGCACCATTTGAACTATTTCCTTGAATCCCACAGTTCTGAAACATTTTTATCTTCTCCACCTTTTATTTGGACATTTTAGTTTCTTGGATGAGGAGAATATCATGTTTATGATCCCTAACAAAATTTTGCAAAACATCCCTCTTTTGAAGGCTATTGAGCCCTCTTATATTCCAAGACGTAATCTTCATATCTTACTAGGGCATTGGAGAATCTCTGGAATGGTCTTTTGAACACCATCTGCTATATCCTAAAAGGTTTCATTCTCTCTCTGCCATTTTCCCAATCTTTTGCCTTGGCTAAGCTTAGTAGCTCCACAATCCACCTTTGCTCTTGTTTTGGTAACAACTCCACTCGGAGTATTCTGATGTTTGCTTTTCTCCTTCTTTTTCTTAGAATGAGACATAACTTCTTCCCATTCAGTATCTTCTTGGCTCTCCATCTCTCTATCAGGTTCCCATTCCTTATCATACATTCTTCTTTGATCCCAAGGGAGGGTATCCATCAGGCCATTCCTAGGCTGATTTAGATTATCACTCAAAAGTTTAGTGTTCTGGTTCAAATCCTCAAAGGTGTCCTTAACAAAATACAAGGTTGCATTTTCCCCAAGATTAAGAAGGTCACTCAAAGGAGAGCATTCAATAGAGGTCGTATTTAGGATAGGAATGCCAATATCCAAAGATAGACCCTGGATAGGAATGTCCTCCAATCTTGGAAACCCATTTTCTTTACCTTTTGATAAGATCTTAAGAGTAGAGGAAACAAAGTCCTCATCCCTTTTACCTTCCTCTGCATTCTCCAATTTTTTTTCATCATCTTCCTTAGGACCAACATTATTTTCTACCCTTGTTTGGTGATTCTTCTGTGCATTAGGATCCTTAGATTTTGTTTCATCATTAATGTCAAAGGTATTCCTCTAAGTTTCATCTTTCCTACTAGCCTCCTCATTGAGGTTATTGGTATTTCTTGCTTGTCCTTCCCCGTCAGATTTCTTTCTCTAGACAGTCTTAGGGTTGGACTGGTGGTTTTCTTTTTCTTTATTGACATTTAATGGACATTTCTTAGCCCAATGCCCCATTTTTCTACATTTAAAGCAGGAAAAGGGAATGGATTCAAACTCTATAGTTTGTGTCCAGGTTCCCAACTTAGATTGAATATCTATTGAAGAAGGAAGAAAAACACTCTGTGAAACTCCCACACAGATTCGAGCAAATACCAACCGCTTTCTAGTTGCTGTCATAGGGTCAGTAGATAGAAGTTCTCCAAAAGAACTAGCAATGTCATTGAAAATGTCCTCATTCCAATATTCCAGAGGGAGACTCGGTAGTCTAGCCCAAACTGGAATGTTCTCAAAGATAGAGTTAGAGAGATCCAGGCACGAGGTCCACTTCTTAAGGGCCAAGGAAGATTTTTCCAATGACCCAGGGTCCACCACTCCTCACAGCCAAAATATCCTCCTTGCAGGTGAACTCAAAGGCAAAGAAACCTATAGGAAGAGTAGCCACTGTAACTTTCCCATTGGTTCTCCACTTTATTTTGACAAACTCCCTAACCACCTCAACATTTGGTCTAGGGCCCATGAACTTTCCAACCATGAATTTTTCCATCAAAGTAGTATTATGATCAATAATAGGATTAGGCACAAAGATGGAAAACTTACCTTTCACTGGGTCAGAATGATTACTCACTAGAGGGAAAATAAATTTACCATTTGGTTTAACACCAAACAACAAAGACCAAGGTTTGCGATTTGCTCCTTCCCTATCAGCGGTCCCTACCACTTCATTGGAAACTTTTCCTTTTTAGCCTTTTTTTCCTTCAGAGGACCCCCCAAAATTTGTCTTACCTCCCAGGTCCACCTGGATTTTGTTTTCGGTGTCCTCATTAGATTCATCCTTACCTTTCTCCGCACTTGAAACATGCGCTGTTTCTTCCTGGGATTCCTCAGATCCTACTCCATGGCCTACTCCATTGTTCAGAGATTCAAAATTCTTCTTTTCCCGCCCGTGCTCCACAATCCCGCCCATCATGTTTATCCTTCCTATAGATCTTTTGAAATGTTAGGAAGAACTATTGTTACGAATGTAGGGAGTGGTAAAATTATTTCATTCTAATTTATTTTTATTTTGTTTTATTCTAGTTTTTAACTCCTGGAGATGAGCCTACTCTAAAATCTAATTGAAATTGATTTTATAGTGTTGAAACTATTCAAAGAAAACATTGTATCTATTGTGGCACCAATGACACCAAAAGTCTCCAACTTTGTATCTTTCCTAGCTGATTTTGCACAAGTGCCACTCATTACATTTGCTTAAAATGATCCATCTATTTCCATTAAACATTTGGCATATTTAATTTAGATGGTTGGCAGGGATGCAATGCAGATGAATGCAAGAGCTTCTCTACTCAGCAAGTTTTATTGGAGAGAAGTAGTCGCCATAGTTCAAGGTGATGAAGTTGGTTTTAACAAGATGCTAGCCTTACACAATGCACTCAAACAGGCTTCTACCATAGAAAATATTTTTTGACGTAAAGTAATCAAGTATTATAAAGAAGCAGGGTTGGGTTTGGATTGTAACGGAGTGGGTAGCAAGTTCTTTGGATGCTCGAGATGACACAACTATGGATTCAATGCAAGGATTCATTGTGGTTCACACAAACATTACCAAAACTCCACACTTCGAGAATATCATGTAAGAGATGGAAGATGAAATTCAAGAGATTGTATCCAAATGTAACTCACTCTGAAAACATTGGCATAGTTGGATCCTATGCTTATGATTCTTTCTAGGTAATTGCTAAATCCCTTGATGATTTGTTCAGAGACAACAAACTTATTGAATTGGAATTTGAGTCTTCCAAGAGGTCTTCAATAGATTGATATGTTTTTTGGGAAGGGAATGCCCTATTTTAGAAAGCAATTAACAATATTTTCAAGGGAATTAGTGGGAACATAAAATTCAATAGAAGTGGGCTTCTTGAAATTCATTCATATGACGATGTTAATGTATTCAATAGGGAAATCAAATTTATAGGATCGTGGATGAAGAAAGAGGTCAAATTGAAAGAAGGGGTGGAGATTATGTGGCCAAATGGATCTTCAATACCACCTACTAGTTTCAAAAAGTTTATAGTGGGAGTACTACCCCATGTGTTTCGTAGATTTATGAACATTACAAACAATAACCAAATGTTTAAAGGGTTCTACATAGATGTATTTAAGAGAGATATGGGAAGGATTCATTTTCACTTTTACTATGAATAGATACGTGTACAAAAACAAACTTATGTGAACAAATATATATATATATATATATATACATATATAGATATATATGTATACATACATATATATATATGTATATATATATACATGCATATATATATATATATATATATATATATGATGGTATTTGTAGGGTATGTGGTTGACAACTTTTTTTACCCAAACTTGATGAAATGAAAGGGTTTTAAAGGAGATTCTCATCTTTCCACCAATATAAATTATGTTTTACTTTGAATTAAATAAATAATTATTATTCATTTTCTATTTGAATTATGACTAAAGTCCTAATTGATAGGCTGATTGAAAAACATCTATAACTTTGAAAGCAGTGTCACATTTTTGTAATCCAAAACATGCATCACATTCTATGCTTCGCATACTATAGGATTAAAAAAATAAAAATTGAATTTCATGAAGTTTTGACCAAGTTATGGTGGTTAGGCAAATGATTTTTTATATTTTTTAAAAGTTGTAATAAAAAATTCATAATTAATTATTCACTTGGAAAAAATTACAAAAATATGCATCACATCGGACATGAGTCCTCTACTTATGTCTAAAATCTTATAAAAAAATATTATCATTTTATTGTGTGGTTAGGTGGTCAAATAGACACCTACTTCTTATTTTTCCCTGAAATTTAAGTTCTACTACATTGAAATTTCAATTTTCACCAAATAGATTTTTTTTTTAAATAAACCTAGTTGTTTAGAAACTACATTCAATTTGCTATAGATTTAAATATTCTTACATATTTTTGAAATAATATAGATAAATTATTCAAATTTTTATGTCAAGTTGTCTAACTCTGATTTTTCTGAATTTTTGCCACTTAAGGGCCTATTTTTTCCATGATGATCCTGCACATACCCATATTAAATTTAAATAAATTCAAATTTTTGAAAATGTAATATACATACCTGATATCTCCCAAAACACTCTATGTGGAATGTTTCAATTTGTTCTTAAAGATGTTCCAACCTCATTTGATGCAAAGTGTTTCTTACAGAATTCAACAACATCATGTGCATCATCTATAGATCTCCCGAATAACTCATTTGATTCTTTCTTAAAGCGCGTTTGATGCAAGCTCCTGTGCCATCATGCTCACCCTTTCCATGCCCACTCTCAAAGAAACTCCAAATATGTGGTATTTTGTAAATTTTATGATATATAGATAGTGCATAAAATGACTATGATGATTTGAATTGTCTCATACATCCATCTAACCATAAAAAATGATTTTGAAATTTTACACCCCTGCTTCTCAAATTCTTAAAAAAATTTGTAAAGCAATGTGTAAAAAAGTGTGTCATGCTCTTTATCATCACTAATATTAAAGTGATATTCTTTCTTAATGGCTCATTGTTCATCTGTACTCTCAACACCACCCAATTTCAATTGTGCATATTGATAATACACATGAACCATAATAGTGATATGCTTTGAAAAGTAATATTTTGATTGAATCTCTTTTTGATGTACAAAAGAGTTGAACCAACAATTTTGTGGTTGGCTATGAACTTCTCTTGTACTCTTAGGATCTTTCACCTAAAAGGAGAGACCCAAAAATTGAAGTGGTTAACTCAAATAGAGGATTGTATGATGTAACTAAGACTAAATGCAATGATGTAAGTGCAACTAAAGAATGAAATTGATTGACTATTGATGCAAAACCTATGAAATATGCAATGTTTGAAAACACAATGAGATATGCAAGAATGAACTAAAACATGAATATATGCAAAACAAAATTGATAGAAGGCTTACCAGAGTGCACCTAGGCAATGAATTTTGAATCTAGAATGATCTAAATGCTAGAAAAAATTAGTGAAAATCACCATTGGGACTCATTTTCCACTGATGGTGAATTAGTCCTGCTATTGGCAAAAACTCCTAACAGCTAGTTTCCAGCTGTCAGGAACTGGAATCTGACAGAATCTAATCTTTCAACCTTAAGGTAGGACTCATTCACCACTAATGGTGAATCAATACTCTCCCAATATTCTATGAAATCAAAGGTCAATTCTGTAGCTCTAGATTTGCACCTATCTTCTTGTCGGGTTGATGGAGTCAAATCTATAGAAAAAAAAACTAGATAGGTTATCTCCAAGCTTGAAATAGGGTTGATTTGACTTGAAACACTTTGTTGACTTCTTGACCACCTTTCAACACCTAATTGATTGATAAATTTGCATACAAAAGTCTATAAACACACATGCAAAAGGGGAAAAATGGTTAAGGGTTAGAGTATAGGGATTTTCCTTGGTAAAATCCCACTTTGGTAATCAAACCCTTAATGAATAAATGGAATGAAATGAACAAGGAAAGACGAATAAAAAACATGCAAATGTTTGAAACTCACCACAACCTTGTTGAAGAAATATGAAGTTATTTTAATGGCTACTCCAAAATGCTTGATTGATGCTTGATTGAATGATGCAAAGTTCTCAAATGCTAATTGATGTTTAGTGAATGCAAGTGAATGAGGAGATTGAAAGATTGTAGGAGATGTAAAATGAGGAGAAATAGACTTATTTATACACACTTATGCCCTAATAACCCGATGATACCTCATCATAGGTCGACATAAGGTATTTTTAAATAAAAAACTAAAAGAAAATTTGAATTATTTTGATTTTGGAGCCAAGAGGGACTCATTCACCACCCATGGAAAATGGGTTCTACCTTGGGCTTGAAAGTGGGTGTCAGGAATTAAGTCACATTTAATGTTATTTTTTGGGCTTACATTCAAAAATACACTTAATTAAACCAAGTTATGAGTGCATAAATGGGTAAAATAAAGCATAAGAAAGGTGTAAATAGTGAAAACAAGCCTAGAAAAGCATGAAATCTTATTACAAGACTTTACAACACTTCAAAATAGGACTTCATAAGTGATGAAAAAGTGATATTTAGTTGAATTGTAATGAAAAGAGTCTAGAAAAGTGTAGAAATTTGTGTTACAACACTTCACAACACCTTCACAAGACACCATAATTTGAATTTTAAGGACCTAATGTGAATGCATAAGTTAGATTGCAACATTAAATCAAAGAAAAATAGACCAAGCATCATGAGAGAAAGACCTAAAAGACCATGAAAATGTCAATGATCCATCCTTCTATGGTACATTTAGCCCCCACTTTAGTGAGAGGATGAACTTGCTTCAAACTCACACTAAAGTAGCCATGCATATCAAGAAGGATCCAAATGCACTTATGTTAGCAAGATGGAATGCCAACAATCAAGAGGGATGATCAAGCCTCTAGGATGAAGATCCCATGGAAAATTAAACATAATAAAAAAAGAACACACATGTGAATTAGAAGGAGAAAAGGGAGAATCATATCAACCTTCGATCTTCTATCCAACTAGTTGTGGATTAGATCTAAGTTGTTTGTGAGAAAAAGAGAATGCATACTCACTTTGGGGTGACATAACTCATAGCGGTTTGCTAGGTGAGAAGACCCAAAAGGTGAAGTACATATGCTAGTTGGTACGCACTCACAAACACATAGGTGGCTATGGGGAAAGTTGTGCTACTGAATGGGCTTCCCACTCAACCATATAAAAGTTATACCTCTTGATAACTTTAACAAGGTGCCACAACGAAAAATGTCAGTTTGTGCTTCATGAGACAAGCAAAGCTTCATATGCTTAGAACTCATGAACAAAGAGAAAGGTACCACAGGCATGCAAGTTGCATTATGGAAGGTGGCAAAGATGTAAAATGCCAAAAATGTAACATGTAAAATGTAAAAGATGTTCAAAGAAGTCTTGTTAAGGTCATGCAAGGTCTATCACTTAGGGAACATTGTGTCTAATGTCTCCAAGAGAGGAGCAATCAAAGAAGAAAATTTTCACAACTTAGGGGATGCAGTGCATCGCATTAAGCCACTTCAAGAGGAATGTAATATACTAAGATAGATCACACTTATGAAGGACATCACACCCAATGTCATTCACAAAGTGACAAACACATCATACAAAGTGACAAGGATACACTAAGAACCAAGAATGCAAATGAAATGATTCCAATGGATTCCCCCAACTTTAAAGGAATTGCTACACATCATTTTGTGAGAAATTATTTCAAAGTAGCAAAGGAAAAAATGCAAAAAGAAAAAAAGACATGAGAGCCAACTTGGAAAGCCCCTATGCCAAGTCATATGTTTCTAAGTTAGGTTGCTTCATGTCAACAAAAATGAAAAAAAAAAAAAAGGAGGTTGCTCCCCAGAAAAGGAACACATAAGGGATCTATGGTTTTGGGGTCAGTATGTTCGTTGCTGCAATGTTTTTATTAAAGAGCTCAGATTGTCATCATTCCCCAAAAAGTACATAGAACTGGAAGAATGACACAAAGAGAGAAAACAAAAGAAAAAGGACATTTGGGTCACATGGAAGAGATAATGGATCTCATGCTTTGCATCATCCCTAAAAGGGAAACAATCAAAACAAAAAGGAAAAAGAAAGGAAAAACTTTTGGGTCAACATGAAGGAGACATTTTGGTCTCAATGCCTGTGTCATCCCCAAAAGGGAAACACAAAAAGGTAAAGGAAAAGGGACCATTTGGGTCAACATGGAAGAGACATAGGGCATCTCAACACTTTGCATCATCACCAAAAGGAGAAACACAAAACAAAAGAAAAAAAGAAAATACAAAATATATGACATGTAGAAGAATAGAGGTACAAATAGAGGAAGTGCACAAAGAGAGAGAGAGAGAGAGAGAACATCAAACACACATTATGAGGGAATACGATACTCACATGAAAGAAAAATGAAAATATAAAAGGAACGAGTAATGCAAATGTAAGTCAACCATTAACCAAGTTATTCACTTCACAATCTCAAGTAATATAAGTGGAAGATGAATAAAGTAGTTAAGAGACAAAGAAAAATGCATTACAAGGACAAGGCTAACAAATTTTTTCTGTTAGAAACCAAGATCTGAAATGCAAACCAGAAAATAACCTTCCACAAAGAGAAAAATAAAAAACTAGAGAGATTGCAAAAAGATCTGCAACATAATATTATTCAAGAATTTTTAATTACACGATAATGATTTTCTTTTTAAAAGAAAAAATGCATAACCCTAATCTTATCTTGAGCAACAAGATAGATCAATAAGATAAAGATAACAACCTATAACCTAGGAATTAAATAATTCCTAAGTAAACTTATGTAAAGTGTAATTAAATATTAATTACACCAACACCCCCGCATAAGTGCAACTTAGGGAGATTAACAAAGCATGCACCTAAAACTAAAATGAATGCAAGAAAGAATGAATGGGTCCCGGCCAATAAGGCTTGATTAGGTACCCAAGTAAAAATGCAACAATGAGGTAGAGAAGGAAAACCTAGTGGGACAAAACCCCCCTACAATGAGATGACTATTGCAAAGAAGCACTGGAAGAACATTGTGAGTAACACTAGAACCTAAATCCAGAAAGCAAAGAAAGATACTTCTTTCTATAAGAAACCAAAAATGGAATCATAATAATACGATAGTAGACCCGATGCCATGGAATTAGAAAACTCACAAACTAGAACAACCCTGGAATCTATGAAGCAACAATAGATGAAATGATGACATAATCTGGAAACTATGTATCTCGATGTCGATGTCAAACTAAGACTAAAACTCTTCCATGGGAAGGAGTACCATAAAGACTCTAGAACATTAACCATAAAAACATGGCCCTCAAACTGAAACTAAGAAACTAGATAACCCATGCAAGTTTTCATCAAAACAAGATGAAGATGGAGATCAAAGTGCATGCACACTCTAATTAGATTATTATGCAAGAAACCCCCCTGATGGAACTTTATCTTAGTTCATTTATTGCAATAACCCAATGATTGTAAAAGGAGAGAATGCTAATGCATGCATAAATAAAAAATAAGATGATGTGGTACTGAAATGAAGTACAAATATTCAAGTTTCACCTTTCCAACTACCAAAACATCCAAGTAATCTCCAAAACACCCATCGGGAAAAATATAGAATAATGATCAACCTGGGATAGATACAAAAAATAGTGCATGGACAACAACATAGAGCTCCTCAATACCTTTCCAAAGCTGCAAAGATGGAAAAAATCAGAAATCGTGGCAAAAAGTTATGAGCTCATAAGCCATAAATGAACATCTAACTTTAAACAGAAATAAATGTAGCTAAATAGAAAACAATAAAAAATAAACTACACCACAGGAAAGTGCTCGAAACCATCTTTTCGGTGATATCTCGTTTGTGCAATTTCGATACCGTATGCCCAAGTTATGCCCAAGAGAAAAAAACTGCTCCTTGAAGGAAAATCAGGGCTAGGAAGGGGCAAGGAGGGCCAGCCATACCGATGACGTCATGCTGACGTCAACACTTCACAAGGTTAAATTTAACGGCCTGGAGGCCGTCGGGGAAAAAAATACCCCCCCTTGCTGGAAAAATTTCGCAGCGCTAGTATATGCTTTGTGTCATCCGAAATATTCTATAGTCGTTCAGCGACTGGGCGCATGCCCTTGGCCCACCATAGGACCGCAGCTGTAGGTGGTTGAGTGCTCAGAGGCTGGGCAGTAGGCACTCGGTCGTCCACATGACCGGTAGCACCGTTGGAGGAGAGTGCGGGGGCTAGGATGGCTGGCGGTCCGGTGGTGGTGGAGGCCAGCGGAGGTGGCGCACCGGCGGTCGCTTGGTGGCTACCAGGTGATAGAACCCTTTAGAACTAGAGGCACCACATAGTTTTCAAAAAAAAGTGTTTTTTTATTTTTTATTTTTAAATGTTGCCTCAGTCTGCGTGTAGGGGAGGCAATACGACCCCCTAAACAATTTTTTTTTTCCTTCTAGACCAACTTCACCAAAATTAACTAAATGACAAGTGATCTTAGGGTTTTTGGCCGCTGCAAACGCAATGGTGACCTCTGTTTGTGCTCAAACTGCTCCGAAAAATAGGCTACCTCTAGAACTTGCAAAAATTTGCCAGCTTGAAACCCTCATGTATCTGGAAAATGATGGCCAAAATCTGTAAAACAAAAGCCAATCCTGACTTTTTCTAGCGCTCTGAATCTAATGGTGAAGCCCGATCTGATCCAAAATGCTTCATAGATGAACTCAAGGCATGATACCCTCGAGGAATCTTGAATGAACTCTGCAATGATTTTCTCAAAAAATCTAAGAAGGGGCTGCAAATCAAGGCTCTGATACCATGTTAGAAACCAAGATCTGAAATGCAAACTAGAAAATAACCTTCCACAGAGAAAAACAAAAAGCTAAGAGATTGCAAAAATATGTGCAACATAATATTATTCAAGAATTTTTAATTACACGATAATGATTTGCTTTATAAATGCAAAGATGCATAACCCTAATCTTATCTTGAGCAATAAGATAGCTCAATAAGATAAAGATAACAACCTATAACCTAGGAATTAAATAATTCCTAAGTAAACTTAAATGTAAATAAAAGCAAAGATGTATAACCCTAATCTTATCTTGAGCAACAAGATAGCTCAATAAGATAACCTATAACCTAGGAATTAAATAATGCCTAAGTAAACTTATGTAAAGTGTAATTAAATATTAATTACAGCAACACTTGCCCCCATAGAGTGTAGGGTAAGAATGAGCCAAGTTGGGTGATGGAAAAAGACCATGCAATAGTGAGAATATAAAATTCTACAACTATGGAACGAAGAGAGGTTTTCATGAAGTGTGTGAAGTGTATTTGCTATCCAATAAATTTAGTAGGTCCAAAATCCTTATGCTGACCTAATATACGTTGTAAAGATTTACACTTATTAGGATGATGTCCAAGGCTGTGGTGATAGGAACAATACTTTGTGTTTTTCAAAAGTTTGGTTCTAGTAGGGGTTGGGAGAGCAATGAGACCATGATGAAGGAATACGGTATGTGCAGGATCATCATGGAAAAAATAGGCCCTTAAGTGGCCAAAAATTCAAAAAAATTAGAGTTAGGAAACTTGACGTAAAAATTTGAATAAGTTATCTATATTATTTCAAAAATATGTAAGAATAAAATTTGTAGCAAATTGAATGTAGTTTCTAAACTACTAGGTTTATTTATAAAAAAAGAAAATCTAAGTAATTGGTGAAATTGAAATTTCAATGCAGTGAGTACTTAAATTTCAAGAAAAAATAAAGTAGGTGTCTATTTGACCACCCTAACCACAATAAAATGATAAATTTTTTATAAGATTTTAGATATAAGTAGATGACTCATGTGTCTGGATGTGATGCATATTTTTTTTGTAATTTTTTTCTAAGTGAATAATTAATTATGAATTTTTATTACAACTTTTAAAAAATATAAAAACTTCGTATGTCTAACCACCTTAACTTGGTCAAAACTTCATGAAATTCAATTTTATTTTTTTAAATCCTATGGTATGCGAATCATGTTATTGATTCAAAAAATTTGATACCGTTTGAAAGCTATATATGTTTTTGAATCAACCTATCAATCAGGACTTTAGTCGTAATTCAAATAGAAAATGAATAATAATTATTTATTAAATTCAAAGTAAAGCATAATTTATATTGGTGGAAAGCTAAGAATATCCTTTAAAAACTCTCTTTGTTTCATCAATTTTTGGTAAAAAAAATTAGTCGACCACATGCCCATCATATCACCACTTTTTGGCCCATCACGATCCTGCACATACCCAATATTTGCAAAGCTTCTTCATTATCAAATGGAGGACAAAGTAATTGAAAAGGTTTATCATTAGAGGAGATTGAATGTGATGAAGCAAGACCAAGGGTGATTTCTTTCTCTTGGTCATTGTGATTAGGCAAAGATTGCTGACAAGGAAGAAGGGTAGTCAAGTCAGGAGGAGAATCAAAGATCATGGTACCATCATCACAAAGTCTCCAATATTCAAAAGGAGCCTTATCAGAATGAGGAGGATCTTGATATCCTAGTCCTATTGTCTTTTGTTCTATTGGTTTTTGTTCAAGAAGTTGATGAATGTTATGCTCATTTGTTGTGTCACAGCCTTGTTTACTTAGGATAGTAAAGCCTTTTCCATATATTTCTTCAAGGTTGATGGGAGTGTTTGTGACTTTGTTATCATTAATTGGTTGATGGTATGGTTGTTTAGAGGAACTAGGTTAACCTGATGGGGAAACTTAGGTCCTTCATTGGTTTCAGGATGTAGGTATCCAAAGTGATCAGGAGGTGCAAAAGTAGGAAGATCTTGTGACTTAATGGAAGGGTAAAAGGATGCATTGGTTTCAAGGTTGTCAGGACATTCATTTAAGAACATGTTCATGCTATCATCATCTTCTCCAATGATGTCTACATCACGAGGAGGACAATCATGAGGAGTTGAAGGAGCATGAGGAAGCTCAAGGTCATTAGGATCATAGCCAAAGGCACAGTTGGACATGTCTATAAGGATTTCAATGAATTCCAAAAATTATTGAAAGAAAAAGCCGTGATGACAATGAATAAAAGTAAACTAAGATGCAAGAAATAGAAGAAAATAGAGAATCTAGAAAGTTTAACAAAAAGTAACTACAAAAAACTATAATGTAGGAAATACCTAGAAAGATGTCTGAAAATGCTTTTTAAAATGTGTAGGTGGACTGATTTGCTTAGGGTGGCGAATGAGTCCAGGTATGTTATTTTTTATGTTTTTCAAAAAAAAAAAATTGATTTTAATGCTTTTCAAATGCCAAATGAGGATGCAAATGTAAATTTTCAGTTTTTGAGTGATATGAAATTCAAAAATGAAATCTAAATGAGTCTTTCACTAATGCAATTTGAGAAACCCTAGGATGCAAAAACAAAGAAATAACTTAATTGAATGTTGATGCAAATGAAACCTAGGATGAAAGATGCAAAAGATAAATTTTTCTATATGCAGGTTCACCAAAATGAACCAACAATTTTGTGGTTGGTTATGAACTTCTCTTGCACTCTTAGGATCTTTCACCTAAAAGGAGAGAGAAGAACCCCAAAATTGAAGTGGTTCACTCAAATAGAGGATTGCATGATGTAACTAAGACTAAATGAAATTATGTAAGTGTAACTAAAGAATAAAATTGATTTACTATTGATGCAAAACCTATGAAATATGCAATGTTTGAAAACACAGTGAGATATACAAGAATGAACTAAAACATGAATATATGCAAAATAGAATTGAAAGAAGGCTGAATAGAGTGCACCTAGGGAATGATCTTCATGCTGGAAGAAGTTAGTGAAAATCACCAATGGGACTCATTGACCTGTGGAGAGAATGGAGTCCACCTTTCAGGAATTCCTGGCAGAACTTAGGCTATTGAACTACTGTCGACACTTAATATAATTTTTTATCCTTAAGGTGGGACTCATTCACCACTGATGGTGAATACGTCCTCCTCCAAAATTCTGTGAAATCAAAGGTCAATTCTGTAGCTCTAGATTTGCACTTGTCTTCTTGTCGGTTTGATAGAGTCAAATCTGTAGAAAATGGATTGTAGGTTGTCTCCAAGCTTGAAATAGGGTTTGTTGACTTGAAATACTTTGTTGAGTTCTTGTCCACTTTTCAACACCTAATTGCTTGATAAATTTGCATACAAAAGTCTACAAACACACATGCAAAAGTAGCAAATGGTTAAGGGTTAGAGTATAGGGATTTACCTTGGTCAAATCCCACTTTGGTAATCAAACCCTTAATGAATAAATTGAATGAAATGAACAAGGAAAGATGAATAAACAAAATAAAAATGTTTGAAACTCACCAAACCATGTTGAAGAAATATGAAGTTATGTCAATGGCTACTCCAAAATGCTTGATTGATGCTTGATTGAATGATGCAAAGTTCTCAAATGCTAATTAGTGTTTAGTGAATGCAAGTGAATATGAGAGGTGGGAAGATTAGGAGATGTAAAATGAGGAGAAATACACTTGTTTGCTTACACACCTATGACCTAATAACTTAATGATACACTCATCATAGGCTAGGCATAAGGTATTTTTTTAAAATAAAACTAAAAAGAAAATTTGAATTTTGATTTTGGAGCCAAGAGGGACTCATTCGCCACCCATGGTGAATGGGTCCCACCTTGGGCTTGAAAGTGGGTGTTGGGAATTAAGTCACATTTAATGTTATTCTTCAGGCTTACATTAAAAAATACACTTAATTAAGCCAAGTTATGAGTGCATAAACAAGTCAAATAAAGCATAAGAAAGGTGTAAATAGTGAAAGCAAGCCTAGAAAAGCATGAAATCTTGTCACAAGACTTTACAACACTTCAAAAGAGGACTTGATATGTGATGAAAAGGTGATTTTTAGGTGAATTTTAATGAAAATAGTCTAGGAAAGTGTAGAAATGTGTTACAACACTTCACAACACCTTCACACAATGCCATAATTTGAATTTTAAGGACCTAATATGAATGCATAAGTTACATCGCAACGTTAAATCAAAGCAAAATAGACCAAGCATCATGAGAGAAAGAGCTAAAGGACCATGAAAATGCCAATGATTCATTTTTCTATGGTACAAGATTAATTTTATGCAAAGTCAACTACTGATAGAACTGTTCCAAGTGGGAAAGTATCTCTCAATGTTTGAAATTGTTGTGCTTGCCACTTAGTAAAAAAGGAATGTTGTATGTATGGTTGTATCAATTTTTGAAAGTCTTCCATAAATTTTTCAATAGGAATCTCCTCTTCTACATAGTTTAACCTTGTGAATTCATTCCCAATTTTTTTTGAAACTTTACATACTTGTAACTCTTGTAATTTACTATCTTTATTAGGTCAGTATCTTCATTTCTTGAAGGAAATTTAGCCAAATTTCCACATGTTTCACAAAGTCCTTTTATGCAGTTTATTTGAGGTCCATTTCCATGATCACATAACATATCCTTTATGAACAAACTTACCTCTTTAGGAGGTGCATTTTCAAAACCATAACTTTCTTCTCTCATCTTTTGAAACACCTGATAGTAGAGATCAAATTCAATATGAAAATGACAACAAGTTTCAAAAAAATTGTTTATCTTCACATAATATGGATTAAACCTTTCAAACATTGTTTTACTAATCTTTATATGAGGACACTTATTACAAAAGTTCATATACATCTCAAGTTGTGTTATGTCCAGCCAATGTTTAGCATGATTTTCATAAATATTGGGCTCAAACTTGTGTCTCATAACATCACTAGTATTTGATTATGGATGGTTTTGTTCATTCCAAAAACTTGAAATCAAGTTCCTAACAACATATTCAATCCTATTAGAATAGGGATATCTACACATAATTGCCAAATTTCCTTATGAACTATTATCCAAAACCTTTCTCCCTTTCTCATATTTTATTAGTGTGGTTCTATTATAACTAATTTCAGTCGAAAGTGCAGACATTTTTCTTTTTCTTGATATATCTTGATTTAAAATAGATGTCAACAACACCCTTCTTGTAGTGGCCTTATCCACTGGTCTAGATCCCTTCCCAATGGAATCTAAACCCTTTTTAACATTTTCAACAATATCTTTTCATAATCTCATGTGTTTCTTCTTATTCAATGTTGAATGTACAACCAACAATTGTAATGACTCTTTCAGCTCATTATGAAGAAGTAAACATGATAACAATTGGGTTTTTCAAGTTTTTCAAGATGATTGAAATGATCATTGATTATTCTATTTACAAATTTAGTCATTGACCTCTTACCCCTATTTTTAGGTTGGTTGGCATAACATTTCAGTTTCTCCATATCCATTTCAAGTAAATGGTCTAAATTTATATAAGAAATTTGTTTCCTCACCTTTTTAGCTAGTTTTATATGCTCATCCATACCAGTAGAAGGAAGTGATCCCGACCCCTCTCCAACATTCCTTTTTTGAACTTGGACCTCCTCCCTGTCTTCAAGGTCCATGTGTTCTTCAACCACAAAATCTAGATTTGGCTCGACTTCTACTTGAGAACTTCCTGGTTGTTGAGCCCTTTCTACATGTCACAAAATATTGTACAAAGAAAGTGAGAGATGATGCTATATAATTGAAGTTGAACATATGAAATCAAATGAAATCAAATATTCTTGAACTTAAGAATTCCATGGAACAAATGCATTTGACAATAGATGATAAGTAATTTTTAGGCTTCAAATGAGTTTAAAACTTCACTACGTCAAGAACAAGTATTGCATATGAGTTTACATGTGCAAGCCAAGAAAGTGAGAGATGATGCTATATTAAGTGGAGTATCTAAAATTTTTCAAATGAAATCAAATATTTTTGGACTTAAGAATTCCATGGAACAAATGCAATGGGAATTAGATGATAAGCAATTTTTAGGCTTGAAATGAGTTTAAAACTTCACCTAGAGGTCAAGAGCAAGTATTGCAGATGATTTTACATACATGCAAGTAAAAAAATTGAGAGATGATGCTATAAGTGGAGTATCTAACTTTTTTCAAATGAAATCAAATATTCTTGAACTTAAGAATTTCATGGAACAAATGCAATTGGAAATAGATGATAAGCAATTTTTAGGATTGAAATGAGTTTAAAACTTCACTTAGAGTTAAAGAACAAGTTTTTCATATGAGTTTACATACATGTAAGACAGAAAAGTGAGAGATGATGCTATAAGTGGAGTATCTAACTTTTTTCAAATGAAATCAAAGATTCTTGAACTTAAGAATTCCATAGAAAAAATGCAATTGGAAATATATGATAAGTAATTTTTAGGCTTGAAATGAGTTTAAAAATTCACTTAGAGGTCAAGAACAAGTATTGGCTATGATTTTACATGTGCAATCCAAGAGAGTGAGAGATGATGCTATAAGTGGAGTATCTAACATTTTTCAAATGAAATCAAGGATTCTTGAACTTAATAATTCAATGTAAAAAATGCAATTGGAAATAGATGATAAGAAATTTTTAGGCTTGAAATGAGTTTAAAACTTCACTTAGAGGTCAAGAATAAGTATTGCATATGAGTTTACATGTGCAAGCCAAGAATGTGAGAGATGATGCACTATAAGTGGAGTATCTAATTTTTTTCATTTGAATGAAATCAAAGATTCTTGAACTTAAGAATTCCATGGTACAAATGGGTTGTGTCATCTCTTCAATGAAATATGCAAATCAACGAATGTAAATTATAAAATGTTCCTAGACAATTGGGCTTTGTGGACTCAATTCATCTCTCATATAATGCTCTAGATCAATATTCATTATGTGAAATAAAAATGTAGACCTTTGATACTTTTGAAACTCTTATTTAATTCTTCCTAAAGGTTTATAAAGATCCTAAGTTTAATTATATCATCATATGGTATTTTTTGAGAGCCCTAGAAAATTTTGTGTTAAACATGACATGTTTATCGAATATATCATAGCTCATGTGCAATGTGCATTGCAATAGTGCCTAATTTATCTAATGTTTAATTTTATTTTGTACAACAAAACATAATGTATATTACACGAGCTAGTGGTTAACAACAATGATAACTACCAATGGGAGTTTGTGCAATGAATAAAGAATGCATTTAATCATTTAAATAATGTGAGGAATTCTTGTATGTAACCACCTATGATAGCTTAAAGTTCTCACATTCCTATTGATCCTTGAGGAAAAAAAACCTCAACTATGGAGATATTAAAAACCTATATATGACATG